>PXYN01000368.1:0-34688 GCA_003056585.1 Lecanicillium sp. MT-2017a
ATGAGCAAGACTGATATTCTTGACAGGTACAGGCTGTATGCCAGGCAACACGTGTGTGAATCAGCCATGTTGTGGACGTCTGAGGCGGACGACACAGTCGGACTAAGTTCCTCATAACCTGTCTCCTGGCAGTATGCAGATTATTACGTGAAAAGGCTTTAAGTCTGCATATTACCCCGCGACTGCAATTTGGTGCCTGACAGACGACGCCGTAGGCGGCGGGGTAATTCTGCCAAGCAAAGTGACCCACGTCTAACTAGTCGCAAGGGTTTCGGCACCGGCGGCACTGCGGCAGACAGAGACGACAGCGAGATTTGCAAATTGGCATGAACGTACAGATTCGGGAGGGCATCTATAATGTATAGCATTGTTACATCCAGCGTTTTACAGAGCTCTGCGATTTATACATAGGGGTTTTTAAATGCGGATGATGGGACCTACAAGAATGCGCAGTATATATGTAAAGAGCACAGTGCTCCGCTACCGCATTTGCCTAGCCGTGGCTGTTTTGTAACCAGAGGATCGCAAACTGGCAAGTGCACATTCTCGTAGAACTGAGACATTCAGCGAGCCAGAAAGGTTGTATGCGTCATATCAGTATATGTTATATATGTAGAAGGTATTCTGGTCAATATATGGAAGGTTTCACACCGGCAGAAAGTTACCTAACCAAGGGGGGCCGTGGGCAGAGTTTTAAACCTTAACTATAAAACATGACTGTACGCTGATTTGTCACTTCTATCACAACTTTTCAAATACAGGAGTTTCTCGTACTACTTGTAAAATCTGTTTGGCGAAATATGTATAAGGTTATCTGTTCTGTTCTCGATGCGTCCATGGGCTGTTGACAAAAAAAATTCAACTATACATTTCGTCTGTCCCCCACAGGCCTGCTATTCCCTACTCTGACAGTTACTGAATTCGCCAATGTCGCAGAAAAGCTCCGTCTCGCTTGAATATGAGCAACTTAAGAACCAGTTACTCGCCGACATGATGGCAATACCAGCATTCTTCCCGGCACTTCTCCGTCTTGTTAGCAGAGGAGAACCAGTCCCCGTTGCTGCTCTTGCTACTGAAGTAGACATACCAATCTACGATATCGAACAGTGGCTCCGTCGACAGCCCGGGACCGACTGGGATAGCCAGGGAAGGCTGCTCGGTTTCGGCCTTACCCAGCGCCCGACAAACCACCGATTTGTCCTGGATGGCCGGACACTCTACACATTCTGTGCCGCAGACGCCTTGATTTTTCCAGCCCTCCTTGGCCAAACCGCAAATGTTGAGTCCAGATGCGCGGATTCAGGCCAGCAGGTTCATGTCAAGGTTGAGCCAAATGCGGTTGTATTTGCCGACCCTGCACAGACAATGGTTTCACACATTCCCGGGTCTCTGAGCAGTTGTGACATCAGAAGCACAGTATGTAACCATGGCGTTTTCTACGCCTCGGTTGAGTCTGCGCTTCACTGGCAAGAGAGACACCCCGACGGGGTGGTCCTTCCAGTTGAAGAGTTCTTCCATATTTGTTTAGCTGGATTGAGGAAGGCAGGCCTCATTCCAATTACGTGAAAGCCTGTGAAAGCGCAGTCATAACTATCTTATCCTGGGACACGTCTTCTATTACTAAGTAGAGTCCCATCCGATCGAATGGCACGTATAACTATCTGAAGTTAAGTCGACTAAGTGTATAGCTACAATATCGGTATCTAATAATCTATGTAGGCTCCGCACACACTTATATTTAAGGCGGGGGTCAAGAAGCAGGAGTTCGCTTGACACAACATCTCAGATACTCTGGTATCTTTAGATAGTGACTGGACGCCTTTTATTCATGACAATTAAAGTTGTCGGCTTCATTTGAGATTTCATCGGAACAAGTTCATAATATTGGAGAAATCTTATGAGGCTGGTTAAGGGTAGGGATGCGTGTGTAACAAATATTCTTGGGTGGCGGTGTTGCCTTCGCCTGTCCTATTCCTCGTTTCCGAACTCGGCGTAGGGACGGGCAACATCGATGCTGAAGACTTACCATACAGTAACCATACAATCCATGATAACAGACTATTATACTCTATTAATGCATGTCCTCGAGTGAATTTAGAATTTAGGGAAAGTGAATGACAATCGAGGTCAATCAGTCCCTAGTACCATTCATTCCTTCTGCGACCAAGTGACGAGCTGAGGTTTCCATAACGTTGCATCATTGATGCCTTCAGACACGAAGTATTTGTGGGTCTGTTTTGCTTTCTGTTAAATTCGTACTCCGTACTCCGTATATTATTGGTCACTTCCGTCACAACTTTTCATATACTGTCAGTAACATCCCGGTAAACAGACCCACATGCGAGGCCAACGCTTATTTGTCACTTCTATCACAACTTTTCAACTACAGTAGCATCCCTGTAAACAGACCCACATGCAAGTCCAACGCTTATTTGTCACTTCTATCACAACTTTTCAAATACAGTAAACTTTGTAAAAAGTTTTCCAGAACCTTTATTACTTAATAAAGGTTTTACTTTTTACCAGACCCACATGCAAGGCCAACGCTTATTTGTCACTTCTATCACAACTTTTCAAATACAGTAAACTTTGTAAAAAGTTTTCCAGAACCTTTATTACTTAATAGAGGTTTTACTTTTTACCAGACCCACATGCAAGGCCAACGCTTATTTGTCACTTCTATCACAACTTTTCAACTAAGTACAGTTGCTCCGTGCTCCGTACCCATCACGAAGGTCGATCAGGATACGCCAGCGCCTTTGCAGAGCACTAAATCCAAATATTTGTGCGGAATTAAATTTTATCCAAAGTTCTTTCGGCCGCTTAGGCTCTCAGCCAAGAAAAACTAATTCTAATTTTAATATAAGTGCGAGAAACCGCCTGCAATAGATCAATAGATGTGCTGGAAATTTCAGCCTTTTCTCTGTTCAGCGAATCCAGCAGGCGGTGAGAGCGGTAAGACAGGTGCTGTAGGTTCTAAGGACTCTCCCTTCTCCTTCGGGTTAGCGCCATGAAGTAAGCTCGGTATGTTGTGGGTCTGCTTACCGGGGCGCCCAGTTAGTTACGGTATTTGGAAAGTCGTGATGGAAGTGACAAATAAGCGCAATGTAGTAATAGACGAAGCCTGTATCGGAGGGGTCAAGAAAGTTTTTCATTTGTGATTATGTCGGAGTTTCTGAGGTCCAGGCTCTGGGTTTGAAAAGTTGCCCGCATGTATGTGCCGTTCCTTAATATAGTACAGCAATTGCAGTAGTTAACACGTACGTCATCATTACAACCCATATATTACCGCCCAGGAACTGGGTACGGTTAGTCTGGAAATCCATGTCTACTTAAAGACCTTGCAATAACTCTCATCTTTTCCTCTTGTCCATTCCTCATAGTGTGCGGAGTTTCCCGTATATACTTGGACGCTTTAACCCAAAGCTGCAATTCGTTGGCAAGCTTGGGACCATCAGAACAATGGCCACAGCTGAATTTGCTACCGCCGAAATAGGTGGCTCGCAATGCTGTAATCTTGGAGATCATAATCAGCGTTGCCGGATAGTCATCATCGGTCCGTCTCCAGATTCCCTCGGAATTATATGTACTTGGCCATCTGACATAGTGCAGGAGGGGGTTCAGCGGCATTCGCTGCCGCTGCCGCGGCCGCACCGTTCGCAGCCTCGGTTAAGATTGTGAACGAGGGCTTACCCATGGGCGGTACATGTGTGAATGTTGGCTGCGGTGAGTAAAGATTGGTGATAAAATATGTATTTGTGTTTATGTTACTAATGTGATTATCTTGACCAGTTCCTTCGAAATTCCTCATCCAAGCGGCACATATAAGCAGCCCCCACAATTCCAGTCCGCCATATCATGGGTTTTCGAACGTCTCTGAGAGAGTCAGCGACTTCGCTGCGTTGACGGCGCAGAATCGTCAGCTTGTGGAAGATCTCCGTGAGAAGAAGTATGCCAATGTTATTGCCGGATTAAATAATGTTGAGTATGTCCAGGGGCTGGGAAGGATTCTCAGGAAAGGCGATTATTTCTCTATTGCTGTCGATTGCGGCAGCACTGAGGAAACGCCTTCCCGGGAACTACTTGCGGATCGAGTGATCTTAGCAACAGGTGTGCGCACCAGTCTTCCGAAGCAGTTGCTCCCGGGTTTGGAGAAAGTACCTTATCTCACAAACGAAACCGCTTACTTCGAGCCTATCTTACCAGAATCTCTCATCGTGCTCGGTGGAGGCTATGTTGCGGTGGAAGCGGCCCAGATGTTCGCACGACTTGGCTCTCGGGTGACGCTTCTGCAGCGATCGTCACACATCCTCTCCGACACTGATGAAGATATAGGGCTGGCTTTAGCTGGTTATTTGCGAGAAGAAGGGATAGAAGTGGTTGTGGGCGTTGAGATATTGTCTGCAATTCTTGATGATGGCAAGGTTATGGTAACGGCGAGACTGACCAACGGAAAGCACGTGACTTTTAAAGCATCAAAGATCTTCGTTGCCACGGGTCGCCGTGCCAAGACGGAAAACGTGTCAGAGGTACCGCTCCGGCTGTCCGATTCGCCGCATGGCGGATTTGTTGTTTCAGATACCCTACAGACTTCCATTTCCGGAGTTTATGCCGCAGGGGACTGTGTCGCTGGCTCGCCGCAATATGTGTACACGGCAGCAGCGGAAGGCAAACTTGCAGCGCTCAATGCCTTGGCCTCGTTTAATGGCCAAAAGGAGTCGCCGATCGATTATTCAGTCGTTCCTTGGGTTGTTTTTACATCTCCAGCTGTCGCTGGAGTCGGTCTCGATGTTCACGAAGCCCGAGCCAAAGGCATCGACGCCGAAACTTCCATTGTCCCCCTCTCCCTCCTTCCTCGGGCCATCGTGCAACAGGAAACACGTGGGTTTGTGACCTTGATTCGGAATAAGCAGGACGACACCATTATTGGAGCGCGTATCTTGGCAGAAGAAGGCGGAGAGCTCGCTATGGAAGCGTCCCTTTGTGTTCAACATAAGATCAAGGCCCAGGAACTGGCGGGGATGTTCCATCCGTATTTGACGTGGAATGAAGCCTGGAAATTAGCAGCTTTGGGATTTTCAAAGGACGTCAACCAGCTTAGCTGTTGTGCAACATAGCCGCGCATGCAACGGCTCTAACTAGCTGTCTTGTCTAGAATATGGAATTTTGTTACTTAGAAGAGTCGGAGATCTCCGAAGAGGGATGCTAGGGTCGGTAGGCAGTCAGGAAAAGCTCATCGTGGAGTGCAGAGTACCCGATAAGGTTTTCAGTGGTGCAGCATTGATTTAGCCCATTCTATGGAGCATGAGCAGGATCAGTCACATAAGAGGGCTCCGCCAAGGTGCAGTGGATGTGGGGAGACAGGGCATAAGATCAATTGTTGTAAGAATCGCTAGTTTGAAACAAATAGATACATTTTTAGTAGAGAGATCCTGATTCAAAAATTCCTGATGATGGTGGGTGTTCGGTTTAACTTGGGTGTCCGGCTTAACCGGGAATTACGGTATGTGCCCGCAGTAAAAGTTAAAGTGAGCATCACATTTTTCCCCCTGTCGTGTCTGTTCGTCCGCGGACACATAAAGAGCTACTTTTCTCCAACAAAAAATGCTGTTCCACACACAACATAGGGGTGATCATAAGCCTCACTGTAATCACGGTGAATTTTTCCCTTAACATCGAAAGTTGAGGAACATGCCTCTATGCAGCGTACGAACTGCTGTGAGGAATTTTTCCCCCTTGTAAGTCAAAAGGATTTGTGCCTTTACCTATTAATTCTTTGATTCACCTTGAGACAGATGGTTCTCGGTGTCCCTAGGCACAGGGATGGCTTCTATGCTTCTGAGCCAGCTACTTTATAACACCCGTGGCGTTCAATTGGCATCTTTTGCATTGTTCGTCTTAAACATTCTGGTTTTCATTACCATATTGGCTATCAGTATGTGTCGGTACATTCTCTACCCACAAGCATTATGGGGCGTCATCGAAGACCGTGAGCAAATACTGTCCTTGCCACTTATGCCCATGGCATATTCAACATTGATAAATATGATAACATTTGTGCTTGTTCCCTTATGCGGTGCTTGGCCGATTCAACTAGCATGGATTCTGTGGTGGGTAGATGTCTCACTCTCGATTCTGGTCTGCTGCCTTGTCTCCTTCAATATGTAAGTGGCTATTTTTTATTCTTCTTGCCTCCTCTTATTTTTTCCGCTCATCTCAACCACAGACTCTGGACCCACGGTATAAAGTCATCGGTCATGACAACGAGCGGGTTACTTCCATTTCTTGCGCCGATTGTCTCTGCAAGTTCGGGTGGGGTTATTGCGGAGGTCCTTTCGAGCGAACGTCAGTGGACCCTCTGGCAGAAATTCTAGTCATACTGCGAGAGACAAGATTATTCTAAAAATGTTTGAGGTAGACTTTTCAAAGTTCTCCTAGAAATCCGTTACATGATTTTCAGTCACAATGCATTATCTTTACAATCCCGGTGTCATAGTCCTAGCTTGGTTGTCTATTATTTGCCCTGGAACTATCCAACTGGACAAGATCAGAGCGACTGAGGCCAATGCGGCACATAGGACACGTATGTTACCGATTGAGAAGCCATGGGTCAATACACCGTGGATGGAACTGATGGCCACACGGCAAAATTCTCAAATCCTGGCCGTCGGTAAAGTTCTCGGTAGAGATTGGGCAAGCAACATTTGCCGTCGCATGAGAGAGAGCAAGTGTAGGTGGTACATTTGAAGTTTTCCGATGTACTTGAGCAATGTCTCCTACATCCACCGTAGTATTTTGTTCTGACGTATCCCACGGCTGCGGCCCTTGATTAGCCGGTACCCTTAATTCTCTGCTTTCACAAGAAACGGCGGCCAAATTGCCCATTTGCAGACTGTTATCATGCGGCTTTCTGAACTTAACAATGGGAAAGGCATCTAGAAGTGCTTTTGCTGTATTCGTCTCGCGGCTTTGTTGTTGGTTTGCAGGAAGGGTATTAACAGGCGTCACTCGCTGAGAAGAACGACGACGAAAATAAATATTCAAGAGAAGAATCGCAGTTAGTCCAACAGAGTTCACAATGGCCGGGACGATATATGCAAACTTGTTTCTGGAACTGGTGTCGGAGCCCGACAGACTGTCGGGTGTAGGGGAACGACGTATCACTGAAGTTACTAGCACGGCGACATAAGGACCAGCCATGGCTTTTTGTCCTCGAGTTCGGTGTATCATCTTGCTGGCAGGACGGCAGTTGTCAGATTTTAAAATCACAGGTTTTGGGGAGCTGCAGTAAAGGACTCACAGGGTTTGCGAGCGAATGCGAGAGTGCTATTACCCGAAGGTAGAGCCCGCCCCACTTCTGAACGAATTCTTGCGCGTCGCTTTTCCGGACAGAGTTTGGCTTGTCAGTATTTTACGTATTAGGCCTGTACGTACGAGTATACGCAACCCAGTTGTGACTCGGAACTAAATTTAGCGAGGATTTGATTGGATTGGATGCTGAGGAATTAAAGGTTCAGCCTTCGCAAAGACTGCCTCCTGATCGCCACTTGGTTCCAGGGAACATCTGGAACTAACGTAATCCACGGTCCAACGGGACATCTCAAAACACACAGTAAATGTGATTTTTATATTCAACCACAGGGAGTTATTTTTCCTTGTATTTTAGCCTATTTACTTTCTAGGCTCAAGGAATAATATATATCCAAATTTCGAATCGTTCCTGGGACTATCTTCGGCGTAATTTTGTCGTTTGAGACATTATATGCAGTCAGCGTTAAGTATTTGGAATATGGTACCTGCCCCACTTAGGTTTTTACCCGCGGGCGGAAGTACTGTGTTCCAAATACTAATGAACGGCCACTGTAAGTACTGTAGGTCCGCTTGCTACGTACGACAGTACAGTACACCAATTAGGGTAGGGACGAGTACTAGGCAAATTGACAAAGTCGTGCCATAGAACCGAAGGCAAGTAATAGGCCGCTTTAATTCGACCCTGTAAGGTTGTGGGGGGTCCAGGCTGGCTTTGCTAGCGACTTGCGCACGACCGAGTGCCCAGAAAAGTTGTGATAGAAGTGACCAATGAGCGTGGGTTTTATCAATGTGCACGATGCGAGTTTAATGGAACACTACAGTTGTGGGAAGTTACTCCAATATCCAAGTGGAGAAATCTCTTCATTGGTGACTATTTCGGAGCAGAGACTTGTGGCCAGCCATAGGAGGATGCACCGTCGTTAGCCGCAATGTCAACTATTTAAGCCCTGGATTATCAAAAGTAACTCCAACCTATCTTGCATGATATTCATGGTACTCTGCCGTATCTTGACTACCGACATGTGTTGCGAAATCTTCATCGTTATTATTGCTCTTGTAGCTGCTGCTCGTCGGAACCGCGCGCGAAAGAACCAAGAGGTGGCGCAAGAGATGATTACAAAGGACACTGCTTCCGAAACCACGCTTTCCCCCAGATCTACCAATGACAGCGACACGACGCGGGGTCTTTCAGAAAAGTCTCCCAAGAGCGCAGCCCCGGATGCAGAGAAGCCATGCTGGTCGTTCTGTCACCCCTGGCGCAAGTTCAAGCGCGCCAAGCCTTGTCTTGAATGTTGAAGATGTATAAGCCAACGGCGGCCGGAGTTTCGGTGCCTGACCGACTGTCTGATTTCAAAGGCGCCTCCGTACTGTTGTCAATGGATGAGCCGTCGCTGCAATCAAGTCGAGGCCATTCTGGGAGACGGTGCAGTTTATCGTCAGCGTCATCTACTTGCTTTCCGGCCTGTACTTTGGTGGGAGCGTCTAAGCCACCTACCAGTGGCTCCGTTTCACCAAGACTGGGCCAAGATCTGCTCCTACTGCGGTATGGTACTTCATTTGCTGGTCTTTTATCCGCAACGGATTTCAGCTATAGCTGCCCCTGCCCCAGATAGTAAAGTCACAATCGAATCCTCTATTCAAGATTCCTTTCAGTATTAGGCCTGGACTCCTATTTTTTGGTATCTTTCCCGAACGGAGAACTATCTCTGGCCAGTTGATAGAGGTTCGTTGAAATTTTATATCAGGTAAGAACCCACAACCTTGCTTGCTTCACAGTGTCTAAGGTAGCTTGTTCTAACGTTGCTGAGCATGCAAACCAAGGAGCATTCTTTCCTAACAGTACTCGCAACTGCTGCCTTCATGCATATTCCGTCCGAAAAGCAGGCCCTAATGCACAACTGAATGTGCCTTATCAACTGCAACAAGGCGGAGACGTTCACTGAACTCTGAATAATAGGCATGTGGCAACGATTGCAGTCATCTGAATCAACGAAATTTAGGATCAGACGAGAGCTCTCGTCGTCACAAATAATTTTCAACTTCTTGGAGCTGTGGGGCCCCTGGTTATCGAGATATTTCAAGAAAACATTTTTGCCGAGAAAGAGACGGTTTTCCGACGACGGTAATACTTGAGGAGCTATCCTCGACGTTCTTCAAGGTCTTGGGTATAGCAAGTGCTTCGCAACTAAATAAACCCTTGAAATCAACAGTTGCTTATCTCCGCTTTACAAATTTCCGATCCTCATGCATCACGCTTTTGCTTCGGTTTGTCGTAACTATCAGAACAGTTAAGAATGATAGCCAACAATAAAACACTCAAGACGACGTTTATGGCAGATATGCTGAGTTCAGTGACTAATTCATGTGCCTGGAATATGTATGATAATGTAGATCTCTTCTCCATTGCCAATACAGTCAAGCTGTGGAAACTCAAATGCAGGCAAATCAGCAACTCGAGCCTATATCCCGACTCAGGTCCAACTTCAGACCAAGCTAGTTACAATTTGGTGGACTTGGATGGGCGAGCAAGTCGCGATCAACGCAAGTACTGGCGCTTGAATTTATACCATCGGTCTCCGAACGAACGTGATTTCTGTCCCCCATCGACTGTGGACATCTTGTAGTCCTTTTCCGAAAAGCCCTGTTTGGAGTCTCTTCCTTTGGAAGACAGGGAAGCCAGGGTGGATGTCTCGGAGGCAGGTCCATCCAACATCTTGCCTTTGGGCGGAGAGAGCTTTTGTCTTTCGCGGTACCTGCGGACAGCAGCATCGAGACTGGTCTCACCAGGTTTACTCCAACGCACAGGACTAGGCACCACAACGTACATCGAGGCGTGCATGCCACAGCACATGTTAGACGGTCGATGGTACGTGCAGAAATGTGAGGTTGAAACAGATTAAGGGTGGATTCTTGTTAAGGACGAGGGGCACAGAATCGGACAGTGATAAATATGAAGTGGACTTGAGGGATTGCAAATGTAGGAGGGTGACTTTCGTGCACCTGGGGTGCTTCAATAAATATCGTAGTTACCTACGATGCCAAAGGCAAAGTTGATTAGTCGAAGTTAGCC
The DNA here is from genome assembly GCA_003056585.1 of Lecanicillium sp. MT-2017a. NCBI lineage: Eukaryota > Fungi > Ascomycota > Sordariomycetes > Hypocreales > Cordycipitaceae > Lecanicillium > Lecanicillium sp. MT-2017a. The sequence goes on from PXYN01000368.1 coordinate 10,382, forward strand.
ACGGCCCCCTACCCCGCCCAGCGTGTATTGATTATCTGTTGATGAGTTCCCGTTCACCCGCGCTACGGGGGCGGAAAGGTTGTTTGTGGGAGCACCAACGCCCGATGGGTGGTGGGGCGGGCTACTGGACACGGATAATGAATGGATTTGGAAAGATGTGACGGAAGTGACAAATAAGAGAATTTGGCGATCTGGGAGGTGGTATTTTACCATTTGGGACAGGCTGATTCACTGGCATCTGAGCGCACTGCTACCTAGTAGTACTCTCGTCGTGGAATACTTGTCTGGGATCTTGTATGTTCAGAATTACAGCTGTTAGGATACGTCGACTAGGGGACTGCATACGACCGACTGTCGTGAAAAGCCCGAGGAATAAATTAAACCAAATCATTGATAAAATCAATGCTTATTTGTCACTTCCATCACAATTTTTTGAATATGGTAACTATGTACTCTCTCGACACGTAGGCAGACCCACAACTGGCGCCAACGCTTATTCGTCACTTCTATCACAATTTTTCTAACCAATATCTGCGTCCACCCACACCTCTTTCCGTGGTGGGTGCGCCACATCCTGATCGCCCCCAAATCCTGGTCCCACTTTACCAAAATCAAGTGACTGGGGGAGGCGAACATGAGCATTGGGGTCGTAATCTCCTTCCCTAAATCTGCGGTCATGTGATGCGTCTTCTGTATTAGTCATCAACACCACCTTTCCTTTTTCGTTGCTTCGGTAGGTTCATACCACAGCCAATGATGAGGCCGAATTCTGCCGAATTCTGCCACGCTAACCCGGTGGGTTGCTTCATCAGTCTGTCAGCATCGCTGAAAAAGTAAGTAGGCGGTGGAAGGGCAAATTCACCGCTTTTTGGGGAGGCAGCTGGGGAAACTGAGGTACGTCAGTGCTGTTTGACCACTCCTTCAGTTCGTCCTGTTTGACCATTACGCAACAAATCTGATCCCTATATATCCACTATACCTTGAATATATAAATCACATACCGGGATAATTTTCTCAAGAGCATTTTCTAAAAACACAGTGCGATATGGAACCATCTCCACCACTACCGCTCTTGCCTCCAAAACCGACTTCCATGGCGGCGGCTTCCGCAGCAGCACGCTGGAAAGCGGTAGCCGCGCGAGATGCGTCCAACAACACCTTTGTCTACGCCGTCCGCTCGACACGCATTTACTGTCGCCCATCATGCCCAGCGCGCCTCGCGCGCCGGGCAAACGTCGAATTTTTCGACACGCCCACACAGGCCGAGTCGGCCGGGTACCGGGCATGCAAGCGTTGTCAGTTTGACATCGACTTGAAAGATGATCCACAGAGTCGAATGGTCCAGCAGGCACGTGACACCATAGCTGCAGCTGTCCTTTCATCATCGCCATCGGGCCGTCGAAGACCTAGACTGCAGGAGCTCGCAGCCGAGGCGAATTTGACGCCGAGTCACTTTCATCGTGTGTTCAAGAAGATCGCCGGGGTGACGCCCCTTCAGTATGCACGGGCCGTGCGAGATACAGCGAGAGCTAGCAAAGAGGCGGATAATGTGGACATTGCGGGAGAGAGCGATGCCTTGTTTCTGCAAGATGTGGACGGTTTCAATCACTGGTTCGATCTTTGCCAGGCACAGCTAGACGATACGATCATACCGGACAACGATTTCACCACGAATTTTATAGACTGGAATTACTTCGATGTCATGACGATGGCTGTGAAGGAATCTGGTGCTCTGGGTCTGGAGTTGGGCACATGATTACGCTCGGTGGGCGGAGGCAGTAGAGTATGGCTTGAGCGTATGACGTGAAAACGGGCAGCGAGTGACGCTGCGCCGTCATCAGCAACTTGTTATTAATGTTATTAGCATAGTCTGTTTAGCTGTCACAAGGCCGAAATAGGCAGAGGCCAGGCATAGACTTGATTTCGACGTGTCGGTCAGTTACTAGTGGAGCAGGCCTAGTCTAACGCCCCAGCTTTGAGAACGGGACAATCAAAAAAACATCATGGTGAAGGAAGTATCCGTGCCCTTCGGCGCACCCACATCTTCTATGTGCTTCTATGTAGGTGCGCCGAAGGCCACGGATAATTCTGCAACACGCTCAGAGGAAGATCCCCATTTTCGATGTTAACTGCTCGACGTCCTGTCGAGCCCGGAGTTAACGCTACATAGCCTGATCAAGGTGTTCTGGTTGGGTGCTCCACCCCCAACCAACAAGAAAAAGATTCGGACCCCGGTCCATTTTCATGAGGGCTGCTGCTTTGACTTCGTGAAGATCGCTCCGCTACCGACAGCGTCTGGTCGGTGCCTTTCGTGCCGCGGCTCTTCTATAATAATGGGCAATTGAGGGGAAAAGCCTGTATGAGTGCGTATGCTTTCTCTGGTCATCATTAATCGTCCTGTCTGGCAAGTGCAGTGTGGGGATAATCCCCATAGATCGCTCCCCAGGCTCCAGGCATCGCGCCGCTTTCCAGATATTGTCAGTGTATTCAGGAACTCTAGCCTGTCCTCGCCTTGCGTCTCGGGTTGCACGGTAGTATTGTCTCCTAGGGTGTCTTCTAGTTCAGCCAGAGCCACTCCATATTGCCAAGCTCGTGTGTGATGTGTGACGCGGATGTATGCGTGGGCGTTCGTATCCGTCAGCATCCATATACACTGAACGGCCACTGTATATGTCATTAATCTTCATTTTCCCCTTTATATTCCATAATGTCTAGGAAGAAGAGATTGCGGTGTGGTTTTGATCTCATAAATGAAATGCTAGAACGTACCTTGACTACAACCGTGTCAGGGCATATTTTGTACTCCATAATGTTTCTTGAAGCTGCGTTAGTAGATTAACGGGTTCTTTCAGGATCACCACAGCCATCCATGTGTTTCGCCTCTTTCCAAACTACCACAGGCAGATCTGCATCTCTCGAGAGAACCCTTCGTGGGATGGACCATGGTTTTCCTACCTTCCAAGCTGGCCCAGGCAGCCTGGCCGCTCAGGATCCACTGCATCTTGGGACAGACCACAGTTTTCCCTCCTTCCAAGCTATTCCAGGCAGTCTTGCTGCTCCGGATAGAGTGTATCCTGAGACGGGCCACAGTTTTCCCTTCCTTTCAAGCTATCCCAGGCAGTCCTGTTGCTTCGGATGCAATGCGCCCTGGGACTGACCACGTTTCCCCCTCCTTCTAAGCTATCCCAAGCAACCTTGCTACTCCGGACAGGGTGTATCCTGAGATGGGCCACAGTTTTCCCACGTTTCAAGTTATCCCAGACAGTCTTGTTGCTCCGGATGCAATGTGCCCTGGGACGGACCACGTTTTCCCCTCTTTCGAAGCGATCACAGGCAGCTCTGCTTCTCTCGAGAGAACATTCGTGGGCGGACTATGGCTTTCATTGTAAGTCTACAACAGATCATTACGTTCGACATCGCTGTAAATTTGTAGCTCTTACTTGCTCAGACCGTCTGAGTTAAGCAGAGATGGCTTCGTCATGCGGGAACATTGATCCCGCATCACATGAGCCACTTTCCGTAACAGCGTCACTAATCATCGAAGCAGTATCCCGGTCTTGCTCGGTTCTGAAATGGTCCGAACATCATCATCTGAGCGCAAAGAGGGAACGGAGCAGAGTACGCGAAGGAAGGCAGCAGACCGCACTCGAGTACTCGGGGAGACACCGCAAAGGATCGGCTCTTTTGCATCGGAGGCAAATACGGTAGGAGGACGGTGAATTGAATCAATAGCGAATATGCCTCATCAGTAGTAAACTGCGCATGGGAGAAGGGTAGTGAGAAAGAAGGAGTAGGAGAGCGAAGAGATAGAGAAGTTGAAGCCGCGATAGTGGGAACTTTACGAAAACGTGCGGCGGTAACTGGGAAGGAGGCACTAAACCAAAATAGACACGCTAAGTAGTATCACGTGCCTGTCATATCTCCGTGAGAGGCACATGGAAAAGCTGAACGGACGCCTATCGTTATCCGATGGAGAGCACGGTTTATGAGATATCGTGAGTGGCACATGGAAAAGCTGAACGGGTGTCTACAGTAGTCGGGTGGAAAGCACGGTTTATGACATATCTCGACTGGCACATGGAAAAACTGAACGGGCGCCTATCGTTATCAGATGGAATTTACACAACGGTTCGACGAACGCGGTTGGCCGGATGGTGTAGTTGGTTATCACGTTAAGAAATCATGAGCAGGCACGAGAAGGAAAGCTACAGCTTTATTCTCTATCGAGGGAGTCTATCATGCGTGACGATTCAAGGTATAATAGGGCTCATCCAAGAAGCACGGAGAGAGACGCTATTTAGAAAGCACAGGACATCCAGGACGTAGATATCAGGGTTGCAACGAGCTCCCAGGTCCCTCAGTTTCGTTATTTTGCTCGTATGATCCATATATATCATCCCCGAGTTGTGTACAGTATACGCGTCAAACTACCTCCAGATCTCGATCCGTTACTAGCTTCGGGGTTGGATAATATGAATTCTGCAGGCGTTAGTGGACTTTCCATCAGAAATCATTGGTGACGTACTAGCTGAGAGCCAAGAAAGGCCCAAAATCCCGAAGCATCCGCCGAAAAAATATATACTTGGCCCGTCTCACGGAGACGTATGCCCAGACAGACATCTGCATCGCACATCTTGCTGTATTCGCATGCCTTTGTCATCAGAGTTGATTTACGACGACATTGTTTCGGGCGCTTTGCTTTCTTGCTCGGAACAAGTCGACTCGGTCGGGTGTGTGGTGCGGCAGCCATTTCCAAGTAGCCACTTCCACGAATAAAGATAGGCCCCAAGCGTCGCTTTAGACAAGTGAAGGGAAAGGAAAATAAAATAAGGGGGCTAGCTAGCTAAGTAGTCTCAGTTTTGCTGCACATTGGCAGTTTTTATTCTTGCACCAGGTCACGGTTTCGCTAACCGTGCTCCAAGGCGAGAGTAGAACCCTGCTACGTTGAACACCCTCATCCTATGGGAGTCAAAACCTGAATGCAAATAATTCTGTGAATGTTTAACCCGCAGCTTTTCCCCAGATTTTGCAAGCTCCGTTTTAAAACACCTGGATTATGGAAAATAATAAGCGGTTTCTTCACTCACCGTTCACTCCCGTTGACCGCGTTGAAGCCACAGTTAAACGGTCATTTGGGTCGAGACGTGCAACCGAGGCCAACGAAAAAAGACAGCAATTGATTAACGGTCAATTAGCTGAGCATCAACCGTCGCAAATGACCTTCGTTTTCAACCGCTACATGCTGGGGTACAAGCAACCCATCAATATGATGGTAGAATAGGTAAAGCCTCTAGCGCACCTCTTACACGCCTAGAATATCAAGATCCTCAAGCACGACATTCAGTCACCGTTAAGTGCCCACAGGGCGTCTTGTCGTACCAAGTTGTGGTAGCCTCGACTGTTACCCAGCTCGCAGCATACACAAGAGATAACCAGGTCGTTCTGATTTAGCCACGCTTGTTATTGTACACATTATGGAGGAAGATCAGGCGTGCATCATACCGCTGGCGCCTATGTGAAATGCAATGCGCATTTTTCAACATGAAGCGAAAAGAATGAGGTTTTTGTCGCCAGTTGACACCTAGCCCAGCCAATGTGCCTGGGATCGTGAGCCAATAGGACTGCGAGAGTGAGGAATGGAAGACTTAGATCGAAAGACTTGTGTCCCATATGGCTACTCAGCCATAGCGGCCGTCATGTTAAGATAGGTGATAGTGAGGTTGATTATTGATTGATTGACTTTTTGGAGTTTTTCTTTACAGGGGCGGGATGCCCCATATATATCACTCCCCAATCCCTGCCAAGGTTCAGCCACCGTGATACTCAACACGCCAGTTGGCAGATTGAAGGCCGTACTAGACCTAGAGCTGTGGACGTACGTCCAAAGTGGATCCACGTCCACAGCCTTCCATCGTTGGCCTCTTTTAACTCATTCGAACTCTTTATCTCACAATCATCATGGCCAAGACCCCTTACGAACGATCGAAGGCTTCTACTACGGAGAAGAAATCAATTCGACAGAAAAGAGACCGGCGGAAGATGACCCTAGAAAATAAGTTGCAACAGTATAGCGACATGTGTGGGGCGGATGTCTGCTTGGGCATACGGATTCGAGAGTCAGGAGAAGTATTTATTTTCTCTGCAGACTCATCGGGGTTTTGGTCATTCCTCAGGTCTCAATTAGTATGTTCTCCCGCTCTCTCCAAACTCTCCGTAGCTTGAACTTTCCTGACTCCTCTAGGGCTCCTACTATCCAAAACCAGTTGAAAGAAGTAAAAAGGACCTCCGTGTGGCAAAAGGATAGAGCGATAGAATCTATGGCTTTTGAAATCACATTGGCTATGCAGTTTTGTGGAGTATGTAGGCTGGCGGTCTATGTAGCTAGGACTATCAACCTGGCCAATGGGCCGCCGAGATCGATGATTTGTCATACTTGGCTCTTTCAGGCGGAGCTCGATTTGCCGGCAGAATCCATACTCTGGTACGGAGTACAAGTCCGAGGTCCACTGCTTATACATAAGATCACAGTTCTGTGAAGTTTCCAGTTCGCCTCAATCCGGGTTAAACCCATCAGCGAAACGCCTATGCTGTTAACCGTCTAGTGCATGGCCAACATCTTGTCACTTTCGACTGCCATAAACTGGCGAACCGTGAGTGGCTCCAAGGGGTAGAAAGGAACAACGTACCAATCATATTGGTTGGCTGCTATGTACTCCTTTCTCCACTTTGGAGTAGCCAAGTGTTCACTTCCACTAAAGCTGATCGGCCTGGCTTAAGTTCGTTCCCCTGGCGGCATAGGGTGTTTGCCATTTTTTAAGCGCAAAACAGATTTTATTTGTCCACGCCTACATTGTCAATGGCCATGTGGAGTGACGGATAACTCCAGCCTAACCATAAAGCCGTGGGTGTAAGCAGCAAGAAAAGCACGAGAAAATACTCGGATTAGAAGAATTCGCGCAGGGTAATATGTATTAGAAGGCCGGGTAATCCAAGTAGTTCAAACCTCAGCACTAGGCTAACTTTTATGTTGACTTAAAATCAGGGTAGTGTATATTCCTGTCCTCATGATACTGTATTATCTGTGGAGAATTTCTAACTGTTCGGTTTCAGCGGAGGTACAGTCATTCTCGAAATTGCCTTGACCAGTACACACTGAGACTCTCTTTCTCGGCCCCGCTGCCAAGCCTTTAGCGCGGAACATCTATTGGGCTGGACGCATCAACTTGAGGGGCCCCACGTTTTGAATGTCACCGTGCAAGCTGAAGGCGATCACACCGGACCGCAACTTAATCGGGTGGGCTCAATAAATATTGGACGCTAAGGAGTTGGCGGTGGGGCCGAGAAAGAGAGTCTCAGTGTGTACTGGTCAAGGCGATTTCGAGAATGACTGTAAGGCGAGTCAAGGAACGAACAAGAGAACTGATTTCGAAAACTACTTAATCGCTTGCAAAAACGACTCTGGAGCTTTACGGAGTGCCACGGGGCGACAATATCGATTTCCTGTACTGATTGAGAGTGATGGCGGGACGGGCCGCGATGCGAACCCCTGAACCGCCCGACCGCGACGAACGCGAAGCTTCGCCACCGCGACTGGCAAGACCGAAACGCATCACCAGACCACCCAGAATCTATGCTCAAGAACAAGAAATCGACAATGAACAGAGGCAGACGCGACCTCAGCAAAAGAAGAGAACTGGACCCGGATCTCAGCCTGATAGGGCAACTTCGGATGACTCCGCGACCGAGAGCGACAACCTCGATGTGAGCGATTTGGTGAAAGAGATCGCCAAACTCAGGACAGAAATCAGACGACGAGACGAGTTGCACAAGGAAGAACTACAAAAAGCCAAAGCAGAGTTCGGTGCTGCCCTCGCCGGGGTCCGGCACGAGCTACAGAACCTGACAGACAGGACCCCGACATCGCAGTGCAACTCCGAAGTGTGCGCCCAGACTGGTCACGATGAAATCCTCCGAGAAATCCAATCCCTACGTGAAGAAATCAGCGCTCCCGCTTTCACAGGTTCCCCGTCCTATGCCGATGTCGCCCGCACTCCCCCGCTCAGCCACCCGAGTAATATACGGAGCCTCTCGACATCGAACACAACACCAACCACGCTCACCGACACACTCTATTGCACAATCGACACCTCCAGGATGACAGAGAACGAAAACGAGAGGATGTCTGCAGGCTCTATAAGGGCGGCAGTCGAGACAGAGATCCGAGCGACGGCAGACCACACGCATTGGCGTTGTCACGCCGTCACTGTGGACCCGAAGAACACGAACCGGATCAGAATAGCGTGCCGCGACGAAGCCGAGCACCAGCTGATCAAGAAAGTGGCGGAATCCCAAATCGGTGCAGGGGCACGGGTGCTTCGGGATGAGCTTTACCCTATCAAAGTTGACAGCGTTAACAAAGCCGCAGTTCTGGATGAAAAAGATGAGATCCGTGCCGGAGCAGCAGCCGCCTTCAGCGAGGAGAACGAAGCCACCGTTGCGAAAATCGCATGGCTTAGCAAGAGGGAGAGCGCAAAAGCATATGGGTCAATGGTCGTCTACCTCACTAAAGGTAGTGACGCACGGAGACTGCTAGCCGACGGGTTCTTCCATGCTGGGGAGAATCCGGCGTGACCAGCACCTTCGAGCATCGACCACGACCGATGCAATGCTATAAGTGCCAGGAGATTGGGCACAAGGCTTTTCAGTGCAATAATGCCCAGAGATGCGCAAAGTGCGCCGTAGAAGGCCATCGCCACAGTAGCTGCGACCAGACAGTTCCGAAGTGCGTTCCATGCGGGGGCCCTCATGAATCGTTCAGCAGAAACTGTCGGAAGCTCTATCCGCCACGCAATGAATAAAACGCTCCGAGTGATGCAACTGAACGTGAGGAAACAGGGTGAAGTGCATGAAAGCCTCATGAACGACCAAGATACCGCAAACGCAGTGGCACTAGCGATCCAGGAACCCCAGGCGAGGAGGATTCAAGGACGGCTCTTGACCACCCCGATGGGACATCATAAATGGACTAAGATGGTCCCCTCCACGTGGAGAGAAGGGAGATGGGCGGTTCGAAGCATGCTGTGGGTAAATAAGGATGTGGAAGCGGAGCAAGTACAGATCGAGTCGCCGGACCTAACAGCGGCTGTGATTCGGCTTCCTGAGCGACGGATTTTGATGGCATCGGTTTATGTGGAAGGAGGCAATGCCGCTGCGTTGAACGACACTTGCGATCACCCCAGAAAAGCGATCACCAAAGTACGGCGAGACTCGGGAACAGTGGTGGAGATCATGATCATGGGGGACTTTAACCGCCATGATCAACTGTGGGGAGGAGACGAGGTGTCCCCGGTCAGACAAGGCGAAGCGGATTCGATCATCGATCTCATGAATGAATTTGGACTCAGCAGCCTGCTTAAACGAGGCACCAAGACATGGCACGGCGGAGGATATTCGGGGGACTGCGAGTCGACGATCGACCTCGTTCTCGCCTCGGAAAACTTGACGGACTCGATGACCAAATGTGCGGTCCACGGAACGGGGCACGGCTCAGATCATGTTACCATTGAGCATCTATTTAGAATAAAATGCGTTGATGCCATGGTGCGGTCGTTGTGTCAAGAAGCGGTCAGGTCAGCCACAAGCAGTTGATGTATCGTATTCAGAGTTCCTTCTGATATTTGTCATGGTGTTGGAGACCGCGGGGAATCTCGTAAAATGTTTGAATTATGCATATCCTGGGTTTGACTGCGGTCAAGGGAAGGCAACTGATAACAATAGTAAAGAATGCAGCCCGTCAACAACCATGGGACTCCGAGTTCTAGGTATGACCGCTGGCATTTGTCCCGTAGTAATTTTTGGAAGCCTCAGCTTCAGGAAATTGTCAACGGACATCGGAATTCCGCCTCCCCGATTCCCGGGCGGTCCAATCATCTCTAGTGCAGGTTCGCGAGGTAGGGGCGAAAAATGGAGTACCTGCAGGAGCGATGCATAACTTGGGACAGTCTTTGGATCTGGCCAATCTCGTCAGAGAGCATTTGTTATGCCCTGAGAGAATGGAAGAGTTTGAGGGGCTGGATCGAGCAGAAATTGGAGGGCTCAACATCACCTCGACGCCAATCCCGCGATACGTACCTCTTCGGACAAGTACCCACCACAGACACAGCGAGCCAAGCCACCGTTGACTCCACCTATCTTTCGCAAACTGAATTAAACTGGCGTCATAGGCCATCTGTATTCTCAAAGCGCCCTATACAACTCGCGCCTGGTGGCTCCTAGGAAACCGACACATGCGACCCCAAAGTCAAGCAATAGCCTTTCCACGAATCAATAAACCGATCCTGGAGTATTTCAATCTAAATTTTTCAGGTCTGCTTTTAGCCAGATGCTAGCAAGTCTAGTACCATATTGTTGTTCAACTTCTTACTAGTAGATCCGCTTGCCGGCGCAGCAAAACTTCTCGAGGGACACGAAATCGCAAGCTCGCGGTTCTGAACAGCAAAACTGTTTCAGGCAAGATCGACAAAGCGTTCTGACGCCACTTACATATGCTTCGGAACGAGCAACAGCTGATCCACTCCTTAGCTTCGGCAACAAGGTGGGAGCTCCCGCAGCTCCTAGACACGAATGTCAGAGATCAGCACATATAGTAGCTTGGATGTTTGGTCGCCGACCAAACGTTACCAAACATTGTGCCTTTTAGACCCGATGGCGTGGTGGTAAAACCCAAGCATCCACGATCCGTCAGAACGAAGACCTTGCTCCCAGGAATAGAGAGCGTGATCCCAGAGACAATGCTTGCGACCTGGATCTATCAAGAATGTGGCTGGGCACCCAACGCTTTCTGGGATCTTATGGCCTCTATGGCACCTCGAACCTTGGGACCGAACGGTCCTGAGATATCTTTCTTAGACCTTTATTAGACTTGTGTAGCTTGTATCAAGACCAAATCACAGATAAGATGTATGGCAGCCCGAGAAAAATCTTACAGGAGATACATTGAAGTAAGAGACTGCTCCTATGCCGGCATCTTGTAGGTGATACTATAGAAGAACGCTGACAACAGACGATTCCCAGCTAACTCGTGTCAAGAGTGGGGACCACTTGGAAGACGAAGAATAAAAGGCGCCTTTCGAGAGGGGTTGCCTCACGGGAGAATCCTCTTGAGAGGAAATTAGCCACAGTACGGCCTACTGGAGAGTACATGCAACACAGGAAGACAAACGTCATATGAGCTGGCTTCTGGTACTATCTCTCTCTCAGTCCAATCATTCTGGGTCTAGAACAATCTTGAGATAGCCTCGAGGCGCCCAGGAGTTGGAGAGGGCGGTTCTTAGCCGGATGCCCACGTCTACACTAGGAAGATGAGCGGCCTGCGCGGACTGAAAGATGATGATTCCAAGCCTAGGTGGCCAAATATCTGTATTGGAGCTATGTTGCTTGTTGTAAAGCCAGTTGCGATGGCAATCCGGTGATTGACGTCCATGGTGGCCCCAGCTCAACTGGCAGGTGTCCATGGCAGGGAAGCCGTGGTGGGATTGCTGCAGCCTTAGGCACCCAGCCTTAGGGCGGGTGAACTGGGGCCAGGTCCTTCTGGCTCTGGACGTAGGTCCACAGCTCTCGGTCGAGGCTGGCTTTCGGTCTGCCAACTGGCGTCCAAGGTAGCTTTGCAGCCATTGCTGCTTGAGGTCTAGTTTCATTCGGTGCCTGTTTCCACCGTAGCCTGATTGACTGTCAGGTCGCAGCCAAATGCCACGAAGAATGTATTCATACCATCTCTTACTGTACCGCCGCTTCAAAGCAATTTGTGGCAGCTATTTGGCGAAGGTTCCGGTCATAGGGCTGGTAGCCCGGCAGCATTGGTCAGGCAGCGCATGTCCAGTGTCGGGGAGCCGTGGTGGAAGGACTGTGGATTAAAGAACTAGGACCCCAGTCGACAGACTGAAAACCCAGCTGGATTTAGGGCCTTATACGTATGTCCATCCGAGACTTAGGTCTGCAGCATACCTGAAACCAGAGCTTTTGGGCCACGTTAGTCTGATGTCCCAATTCCTATGTCTAGAGCGGTCGCAGGACCGTGGTCCCAGGACCTGCCAACTCCCACTCAATAAACCTTGGCTATCCGTGACCAGACCTCGACTAAGCATTCTCGCGCAATTTTGGAGTTGACGAAGACCTTCCAAGTTCCGATGATGGTATCGTATAATAGTTCTTTAATATCGAACTCCGCGACGTCGATGGATTGCAGTCCATTGGGACCCGTTGCCAGTTGTCCACAGGCCCACAGATTTGGTAAGCCAGGAAAGCCGATAGTTGACGGTCGATCCACCCAGCTGGCCAATTACCCCGGGATTGTCGGCCAGCTGGGTGGATCAGCCATCAACTGGCGGCTTAGGCTCACAGTCTTTTGATTTCGACTATTGTCTCCCATGGTAGGAATTCCTATCCATGTCCGCTCAGAAAAGGTTCTACAGCAAGTGCTAGTCATTTGTGTCTCGATGCCCTACCCGGCCGCTTGAATCTACACTATGATCCACACAGCGTATTGTATACTTGCAGTAATTCTCGTGGGCTCAAAATCTCCCCAGGAAAGTAGTCCTAGACTGAAAACCTGGCCCGGCTCCCAGTCTTTGTTTCGTTGTAGGTTAGGATACTGATGCAGGGCTTGGGAAAGGCTTGCTCAGGTACTAAACCTTACGAACTACCGTGAAATAAATGACGCTCCTTTTAAAAATCTTCCATCCACAGATGTACCCAATATCCAGATATATTGTCTTGTCGGTGAAGGGCCTGGTGTCTGTCAACTGGCGACTAGATCAGACCACTGACCAGATGATCTAGCGAACACAAACAAATTACTTAAACCGCATACCTGAGTCTTTTACCGTACGCGGGTGAGTACGGACAGACGTGGGCGATGAGGCAACCCTTTGTGGATCGTGCAATTGGCATCCGCTTAGATTCCTCCTGGCTATGTTGCGATTATTTCGGCCCGACAAGGACAAGGGTCCGATTATGCTTGCCTAGAAGCCAAGGCACCATTCTAGGTTGAAAAAAAAATCAAGGCTACAGCCTGGGGCCCTCCGGACTAATAGGAAACGCACGTGAGGATGGCTCGTGGAGACGATCTCCACCCCTCGAGGACGTTGAACTCTTCTCTCACCAGGCACACTTTTCCGAGGACTCACTTTTAAACAGTCCTTCACCACCTTTGCCATAATAATTGTGTTCAGGAGAATAAAACTCGCTTCAACTTGGTGATAGGGTAAAGCTAAGCCGGAGAAACGATAGGTCCATTTTACAGGTGATAGTATGCAGATCCACCAGATCGATCAGCGCATCAGCAGTAATTACTTAGTAGCAAAAGAAAAATTACTCAGAAAAGTGCTGCGGTTAATGAGGTGTTTACTTTCACCGGTGTTGGCAAGTCCTTGTCGAGACCGGGTGAACTTTATTCCGAAGAAGCTGCACATTCTACCGCCTCGAAAGCAACTCTTTCTTGGCAAAAACGTTTTCTTGGAATATCTAGCCAATCAGAGGACCTACGGCCTCGTGAATTAGTTCATCGTAGTCGTAACTTCAAGCGCTACCGTCTGATACCCTTTTGATAGGGGAGATGGCAGCGATGGTTGCGACTGGTGCGAACACGCAGAGATTGCCCCCTGACAGGAGAGGAACACCAAAACCCACAGCATCAGGTGATCCACCTCGGTCGATGGAAGACATCGCAGAGGGAGCCCGCCGCGTGCTTAATTACATCGAGAACAATGGCTCAGAGGATACATACATCACGGGATATATCCATGCGGTCCGCCAGTTCGCACTCAACGCCCAACGGGGAGACGGCCATGGGATGACCAAGGTACTTGAAGCGCTGACCAAGATCAACGCCGACACCGAACGTCTGAACCAGCGAATTGATACCATTGAAAAAACAACGAGTATCCTATCAACCAATGTATCCACCTCCGCGGCGAATTCCGCAGCAGCGTGGCGCGACTTCCGAGCCAGAGACTGGCAGCGCGGCTTGGCCAAGGCTGCGGCACCGAATACCCGCAGCAACGGCACGTCATCTCCAGGGGTACCGGAAATCGAGCTTCGCGAAGACCGAGAGGTAATCGTGAAGGTCGGCCCGAATCGTGAACAGATTCGCGGACTCACGCCGCGGGAGCTGGTCGAACGGGCAGAACGTCAAAAGACGACCAGTGCTCGACAGAAGAATTCTGCAGCCCTGGCGGGAGGGGCTGCCTTCGTCGCAGCTCGCAAACTGCCATCAGGCGACGTGGTGATGGTGGCCAACAGTGCCGCCGGGGCCGAGCTCCTTCGCAAGCATCCTGAGTGGTTGAGGGCATTCGGGCCTGGCTCGGTGATCCAAGAGCCGTCGTGGGGAGTCGTGGCGTACCACATCCCCGTGAAGTCGATGAAACTTACCCCGGAGACGATGGCCGACGTCTCAGCTGAACTGCTTAGGCAGAACGACTGGGGCGAAGGCGCCAAGATCCAGTATCTTGGCTGGCTAACGCGACCGGGTATCCGGGCTGAGGGCTCGGTCCTGATCGAGTTCACCAGTCCAGTCGTGGCCAATCGTGCTATCATCACTGGTGTCGTATGGGGGAAGCAAATCCACAATGCGTCGCGCTTCTGCCGCGAAGGACGGATGAAACTGTGCAGAAAATGCCAAAAACCGGGGCATATCCAGTCACACTGTTCCAACGTCTTCAAATGTGGCCACTGTGCCGGCGAGCACCCGACCTGGGAGTGCCCGTCGACACGGGGGCAGGCGATACCAGTCAAATGCGCCAATTGCGGCGGAGGGCACCGCCCAGTCAGTCGGGACTGCCTGGTGAAGATTACGGCAATGAATGAGGCAAAGCAGGCACTGGCCGATTGCCCTATGTATCACCGCGTTCCACTGCACTTCCGAAATACCGCAAGTGGTAATACGTCGAGCCCACCGGTAGGACCGGACGTGACCGAAATCGTAGACCCGGATCTATCTATACATGCTCCGGAAGGACAGCAAGAGGCGACACTCTCTCAGCGTCCCCAGCAGGTTTTAATCGACCTGGAACCAGAACCAACTGAGGCAGGAACGTCACTTGAGGAGCTTATCAAACCCATCAAGCCAAGAAGGGGCCCTGGTCGGCCCAAAGGCTCGAGAACCAGGCCCAAGGACCAAGCGCAACCGCCTCCGGAGCAAACCAACACTATAATATTGACAAATCAGCGATCGACGAGGTCCCAGGCGGCCTCTCAGGGGCCCGCGCAAGAGCACACCATTTCGAAAAAGCGCCGCGTGGGCGAGCCGGAGGACATCATGGACGAACAGCCGGACAACAGCTGGTTCGACACCCAACTCTCTCAGACCAATCCTTCCCAGGACAACCTCCAGCAAGATAGGTTGGAAGACGAATTCACTCAATTCACCAACGACGTCACGACGATCAACGACACCAACACTACACCAGAACCCAGCCTCGAGGATCTGGACCCAGACAGCCCTGAATATCGAAAACTTGTCACCCTCCGATATAACCGAATTCAAGCGGTGCCAGTCAGATCCTCTCCCGCGATCACTACCGATGCACCCACAATTGAAGACCCAACTGACGATGTGTGGCACGAGGCCAGCGAGCGCAGTGATGACGAATCCGTACATCAATGAAGTCGTTTGAAATACTTCAGTATAACGTACACAAGTCGTGGTCGGTGATGGCCACGTTTCTCAGGGACAGGAACGTCTTAGCAGCGGACATCGTCGCGGTGCAGGAGCCGTGGAGAAACGAACAACAACATACGACCCACCAACCAGCGACTGCAACATTTCAACTAGTATATCCAGCAAAGGAAACCTCGCGTGAAATGGACCAAAGCGGGGACCAGGACCAGGGTCCAGATCGTCACCAACCGGGGGTGTGCTTCTTCGTATCGAGAAAGATTGACTCCAGCACCTGGTCCTGCCAACTCATCTCGCAGGACTACCAGCTGCTGAAGCTCAGAAAGGCCCATCGAGGCAAGGACTGGACGGACCTGTTCGTACACAATGTGTATAATAGACCTGGCAGTAACACCCTAGCCCAGCTAAGAAGCGAACTGGCAAGGCGCCCTCTCGCAGAACACGTCATATTGGGGGACATGAATGCACACCACCCAGCATGGGGAGGTCTAGGGACCAAGACCGACAAAGAAGCCGAGGAACTACTGGAGATCACGAATGAGCAGAACCTTGAGTTGATTACCGAGGAAGGAAGGGCCACCTGGTCTCGAAACGACCAGTCATCGGTGATCGACCTCACCTTCATCAGTTCAAGTCTCACCAGCAGGCTTGTTCGCTGCGAGCGAGCGGATGAGATTGAACACTCATCCGACCATTTCCCGATCAGAACAATACTGGATATTGAAACCCCAGCACTTATACAACAGAAGCGGAGAAACTGGAATGCCACCGACGACAAGAAGCTCATTCAGAAGATTGAGGAAGGTTTACAAGCAAGGGACCTGTCCCGAGCAGGCCCACCGCAGGTCGAGGCCCAATGTCAGAAACTGCTGGATGTCGTCCAATCAGCAATTGAAGCCTCAACCCCGTGGGCAAAACCGTCAGCATGGTCGAACCCTGATTTCGACCAGGAGTGCAAAGCGGCTGTCAAGGAAGTCCGTCGTCTACGACGCAGGCATACGAGAACGAAGGATCCCTACGACTGGATGTGTTACTCTGAAGCACGCAATCAGAAAACGCGTCTAGTCAAGAAAGCACTATCCCGAGCGCACCGGCGCCGGGTCCAGCAGGTCATCGAAGATGGCCCTCAGGGCATGTGGCGTCTCGCCAAATGGGCGAGAAATCGCAACGGAGCATATGACAAAGGTCTCACCCCGTCTTTGAAGATCCAAGGTCTTCAAACACCAGGAAAGCTCGCAGAAACGGTCGATCAGAAAGCAGAAGCCTTTCGGATGGCCTTTTTCCCACAACCACCGCCAGCAGATCTCTCCGACACTGTTTCCTTTCAGTACCCGCAACCGATCGAATTCCCACCAATTACGATACTAGAAATACAAGAAGCAGTGAAGACGGCAAAGGCAGGGAAAGCGCCAGGAGAAGATGGTATCCCAAACTCCATCTGGCATAAAATGATCGAGATACCCGTCGTCCAGCAAGTACTTGATCAGGTATTTAATGCGTGCATACGCGCGGGCTACAACCCATCGCATTTCCAACGCTCCATCACCGTTGTCCTCAGAAAACAAGGCAAAAGCGACTACCAACTTGCAAAGTCATACCGACCTGTTGCGTTGCTCAACACCCTCGGAAAATTCCTGGAAGCAGTGGTCGCACGACGCATCAGCTACGCGGTGGAAACCGAGGGGTTGCTCCCGAAAACCCATCTTGGCGGCCGACGGGGCATCTCCACGGACCATGCTATTCACAATATGATCGACAGGATAAAAACAGCCTGGGGGAAAGGCAAACCGGTGGTGTCATTGCTGATGCTGGATGTCTCGGGGGCATACGACAATGTCTCCCACGTTCGTCTACTCCATAACCTCAGAAAACGACGCCTGGGACAGCTCGCCCCCTGGGTGAAGGCCTTTCTATCAAACCGAAGCACAAGAATCCGTATGCCCGAGGGGGTCTCCGATCGGATCTCAACACCAACGGGGATCCCCCAAGGGTCGCCGATTTCGCCGATCCTTTATCTCATCTACAACGCAGCGCACAGTCCATGTGACATGATCTTCTGGATCTACCACTGATATACTGACTTCATCCATCACGCCTTCCAGCCTTAAGGGCTGTGAACAAGAGATACGGGGGTTATACTATTGATTGCGCTAATGGATTTGGAATTCAACCCCTGCCTAGCGCGGAAACCTCGGCACGCATGGCTATGGCTAATTTTGATGCTAGCTCGGATCCTCTGGCTAACGTTGATCGGGTAATAATAAACGGTTGGGACGAATCAATGGCCGAGACTATTTTGTAATCGTATGCTTTTCTCATGAGAAGAGCTAGGCCCTTTTGGACTTACATATTGACCTGCGGTCCGCCTCCGAGTTGATTTAATTAAAAGACCCCACAACGGCCAAATGCTCATCGCAGCGCAAGCGAGATAGAGTTGACGGAAGCGCGGATCAATCCTATGAAAACAAGCGACGAAATTTGGCGGAGCATTGGGAGTAAGTGGTAATAGTTTTGGGGTAAAAAAAATTTAATGACAGACGCGCTCTGATTTGCCGTAGACCCCCGCGACATTGTGGCTCCGGGACATGATTGGCTTGATTGATAAAAATGATAAAATTACCCTTCGTGCATGGATCTGCAGGGAACGGTGGATACGCCAAGAAAAGCGAGTCAGGTTGATTCGATCCGGGTACGACTGAGCTTTCCCCGAACAAATCGTAGACCTTTCCTACAGACCACGCCATCAATGTCTAAATGAGCATCGCGGTCATAATTATCTGTCTGCGATTATTAGCGATCAACTACAGTACTGAATCCCACCCACGGTGATAAATCGTTATCATGGTACGTCACAAATTGCGGTTCTGGCGCGGAACTTGATCGAAGGCGACATGTGACCTCTGTAACCGCTAGGAGAAGGCCAAAGGGTTATTTCACGTGAAAACGAAGTTTTTGATAATTCGTTTTAGGTCTCTATGGAATATAGTGGTATTCCCTCACTGCTTTTGACGCTTCGAACCCACGGCCTCTCGAGTTTTGACTGCATCTCTGCTCGACAAAACGTCCACTTGTTTCCTCAATGTAGCCACTTCTTTAGTCAACGTGTCTATAGAACCAATCATATCTATATACTTTCGCTGCATTCCCTGATTCCACCGGTCTTGGCCCTTGAGCGACTTCGCATCCGATCTGAAGTGTGTCAGTGTTGGGATTCTGGTCCTGTCTCCAAGGGAAACCTACTGCACCCGTCCATCTAATCTATATTCAAGCCGTTAGTATGCGATATCTCATAAGACGGCAGATTCAGACTCACTCTGCTACACATTCGATCATTTTCACAATTGACTCTGCGGAATACTCAGGATTCAAAAACTTTACGGATCTGGCTCCACCCAAGACCCGTTCCTTTGTCTGTTCCTTGGCCTCATGTCCCTGAGTTCCCTCCTCATCACTGCATCTATCCATGAAGGCAGCCTTGCTATCGTCGTCGGATTCATCAGTCTGTTGGGAATGGCAATCATCGTCTACAGAGCCGGCGATTGACGTGGGGGGGCTCCAAATATTGTTTGGCTCCGGTGAGCCCGATGAAAGCAATTGAGACATTCGGTCTACATACCGCTGCGAATTTCTCCGGTCACCCATTGCAACTGTCTTGAAGTCAATCAGGGGGGTTCGGGGAGAAACTGTGAAATAAAGAATGGAGGGTAGTAAGAAAAGGGAGAATTTGATCCCTTAAAGATGCAAGTGAAAAGTGACCGTACCCAAACAAGCCTAGCAATGAGGACCTGAACTCAGTATCTCCCTATATTACAAATTAATATGGTTTGAGTAATTTCATCCATTTCCACTCACAAGGGGTCCTCTCCCTGTCAAGCTCCGAATGTACCACTAGACAAAAATAAAATAAAATAAAATAAAAACTAAAGAAGGCAAAAAAAAAGGGAAATGGTGAGTTTAGCGGGCGACACGGCCGTTGAATATGGCTATCCCTTCCCTAAGTGCCACGCCCCACCGGGTTCAAATTTTATCATTTGATTTTATTATTATATTCATATACATTTTTGTTTCGTCTCTGTTTAACTATATACCACCGTTCATTACGTTGGTTTTTCTTTTATCATTAACCGAAGTATGACTGGGCTTAATAGTCGACCGTTTCTCAACCGGTGTAGTGTACTGACAGACGACTACTTTGACCTCACAAAACTGCAGACATCTTCCGCCAACTTGAACAGCCTATGAACAACCTGGTGGCAGCATCGTACAGCACTTTCCTCATTCACAGTCACTGTTCTCCCTCGAATCACACAGAAGCCAAAGACCGACCAGGGTCAGGATGTATCTGGTGGAGAACTATTCGACTAGGGTCTTGTCGGGCAAGCCCGCACTCATAGTTGTAACGGAAGACCGCAATTAATAAAGACCGCTGTAGAACTTTCCCATCCCAGATAAACCTGTGACACCCCCAAGTTCGACCGACTTCCTTTACATTTTTTACTGCATCCGATCTTTGCACCATCTCACCTTTCACTGCCCTCCTGATTCAGTGGTTTACCTGTCATAAAGGATGTCTAGAACCAGGATCTCTAAAACAAACAAGATCGCGTGGTCTTCATGGGAAAAAAGGAACCTCCTTTCCTGGTTGCATCGGCACCGAAGGATGTCTTGGAAGGAAAGGTCCAGGGCATACCTCAGGCAGTTCGGCGTGAAACGAACGGGCGAGGCATTAAGGTGCAAACAAAACTACCTGTTACGGGAATATCGCTCCATTCAGAAAAGTCTGTCTGAGACCACCAGCTCGGGCGCAGTTCCGTTACGAGTCCAACGCGAAGAAGCTCGGATGTCCTGCTTGCCGTCGCTTCCAATCTACGCGCCTAGAGGCTCCCGCACAAAAATTCGCCGTTTGATTCATGCGATGGAGCAGCTGGCCGTTTCGGAATGCCGTCCCTTGACGAATGACTCGGATAGAGCAAGCGAGAGACTACCAGGTAAGATATAACGGTAGCCTTGGCGGTGGTCCAGGTGGGCTAATGATCCAATAGGGTATAGGATCAGACTGGCACACACTCTGAGATCCGAACCCTCGCGACATGTTTCATATTGCTGGGAATTTGTACATCGTATGGCAGCTGCCGCGAGAGCGTCACGGAATGTAGCGAGCTTATGATCCTCAATGTTCAATCCCTTCTGCCCACAAATCAATGGACATGATGCTATCCACCTTGCACGTTTCAAGATATCTATGTATATACAAGCAAAATTGACAGTGAGGGTCTGGCTTCTCATCAGTGGGCCTGTTTGAGACAGATCTAGGTTGGCCGCCGAAGAAAACGTAGCGTGATTCCCATGTTGTCACAAATACCTGAACCTAGACATAATGGCCACTGAAGGTAATATAATGATGTTACAGCTAGTATCAGTAACCGCCGCACACAGCTGATTCCTTCCGCCAGTGCATTCGCAAATGACGACCGCTTAAATCAAGTATGCAACAACTTCCGCATTTTATCAGAAGCCATTCGTTTCTGACTTCGGACACCAGACCATGCAAGGCTCATCGCAAGGCAAAAATGAGGCTTCACCTATAGTAGAAGCTAAACCTAGTTTGACTAAGTACGGTAAAGGCCTTTTCCCTACGGACTATTTAAAGAACTGACAAAGTTCTTTGTTGATTTGTCTTCCTATGGTAACCCTGAAATTTCCTTGGTCATAGCCTTCGTTGTGAACAACCATATAAGTATGCCAGTAAAGATAGGATCGGAAAAGTCCCAACTTCCTGGAATAAACCCTGTGCTTGTTCCGCCTTGCTCAGCTGCGGATGTGACCCCGGGGTTGTGTAGACCCTACCAGGCACATCATGCCAACGAAACTACCTATGCCAGAATGCTTAGGGAAGAAGCACAAATGGACATGCGTTTCAGTATCACGGTTGGTGCGGCTAACTGGGCACTGCTGGCCGGCTATCTGGTCATTCCCGGCACGTTCACTTCATTGCAGACCTCAAACCAGGTTGAAAAGACGTTACAAACCAACAGGACCGGCCGTGCAGTTCTACATATGATTCAGAACCCCCCACTACTCGCCATTGCGTGCTTGCTTTTTGTTAGTGGAATTGCGGCTCTCATGTGGCTGATGCATTTCCCAAAGCTCAGGGGAAACTACCCCTGGCTGATCAACAAAGTGTTTGTGTAAGTGAGCAAATCCTAAATAAGAAGCCAGAACCCAATCTAACCCTGAACTAGACCCCTATGCCTACATGCTGCTGCCGGGCTGCTGACCACTGTCATCAATGTCTGTACATCTCAAGGTGGGGATTGGTCGGTAATGGCTATTATAACAACCGTTGTTACTGGAGTAACTCTTCTCATCTGTTCAGCACTTCTTGCGCTTTACAATTTCTTCAAGCTGGAGCGGGTCAGAAAAGAAGATGAAGATATTCGGCGTTATCGAGCCTCCATAGCTCCTGATACATGATAAAAGATTATTTTGACAGGAGAAGGGCGTGTGATCTGAAGCATCACGGTTGCATTGGTACTGGTCTTTCCCATCTTTTCTTCCATTAGATTCTACCCCTGTGGAAGTCCTTGCCTGTTGAGTTTAGGCGTGAAATCTCACAAAGAGTCTGAATGTGTACGTATATCTTTGAGTACTTCCCGATATTTCTCTCCTTCATTATGTTGTATAACATCACTTCTTGTTCAGTTTTCCGATCCCCAATCATTATTCATCACGTGTCCGTATCGGCTAATAACATTGATCCAAACCCAGAAAAATAACATGTCCAATCAATCGTGAAATAGATTTTCGTACAGAAGCCCCCGATGGTCAGTAGATTGAAGGTCGGCTAAATGACACTCAGTGACGCTACTCTTGCTTAAGAGCAAAGACTATCTATGTGAGGCTGGATGGACCTCCAGACCAAGTCAGTGTAATCGTAAAGTGGGCAGATTTTCAGGACCAGATGCACAACCTGATACCGTATGAGTCCAATCCCCTGCTGGGGGAGAAACACAAGTAAACTTTGTATTTTGCGATATTTTGCGAAATGTTAATTTGGGTTTCTCTAATTCTTAAATTTGAAATCTGGCTAACATACCTAATAAATGAATGCTTGAGGTCAGCACATCTGCGTGCATCAACAAACAACCTACTGAGCATCGTTGCAGATAATATTCAGAGATATCTAGTGGCAAGTAGAGGGTGGTTAAGAAGGGTGGTTAAGAAGGGTGGTTAAGAAGGGTGGTTAAGAAGGGTGGTTAAGAAGGGTGGTTAAGAAGGGTGGTTAAGAAGGGTGGTTAAGAAGGGTGGTTAAGAAGGGTGGTTAAGAAGGGTGGTCAAGAAGGGTGGTCAAGAAGGGTGGCTAAGAAGAGCGGTTAAGATCTAAACTAGCGATCAATTATTAATCGGATCATGTTGGTCATTGGCTTGGTGATCCCCACCATTTGTTCAACGAAAGCACTCTTTCTCTAAACACATTGACAACCCCGAATCAGGAACATTCTGCGCATTAGACGAACCACCTGCCAGCAAAGAAAAAGACGGGCCTTTGCCTGGTACGTGTAGGATTACTGTGAACAGCTTTCATTAGCCCTTGAAATCTGCGGTACCCATCTATCCTTCAAAATTCGTAAAAAAATTTACAGGGTGATCAAACGGCAACATTTGCTATCATATTCAGTCAACCAAATCTCAAATATGGCTATTAGCAGAATAATAATCCTCTCGTGTTGAACACGACCAAAAATTATCCAGACGCTCATGTGAGTACAAGCAATGAGGTTTCACACAATATGGCTGTTATATCATGGGTACGTATGTTCGGGTTGTTATTGACCTTCTGTCTCAGGCGGGCTTGATTTACGATTTCAAAGCGGAGTCAACACTGAGAGGATTGCGGGATTATCCGGCTCTGGTGATCAATGCACGGCCTTTTAAGTCTCACGAGCATGAACGGTGGGAGTAATGACGTGCTTTGATCTACGACGTCCGTACCTAACGCGCCTATCACTAGCCACATCCGTGTAAAAACCCAGATTTCCCAACCGCACTTGGCGGCGGTATAGTCTCATTGGCTAGACTCTGTATTTTATTCCGTTCTAGTCTGAACAGAAAGCACAACGGGAGGTGGGGCCGACCTATTCTCGAATCCCCGCCCAATCAGTAATTGCCATCCCCTCCTTTCTCTGAGTTGGAAGCGAGATTATGGAAGAAAACCGCCCGCACTAAAATTATACTTTGATAACAATTTGGACGCAGGTACGAGTAGTGGACTCCGCTTCAAACGGGTCAGGTTCGGGACTCGAGCTTCCCACTAAAAGTGTACTTTACTCCGGCCAAGGCATCATTTTAGACACGCAGGAATATGACCTACAACCCATTATTGTTGTTTGAACACGATCCACGGAGCGCAGGGGAAAAAAAAAAAAAAAAAAAAAAAAAAAACCCCGACCCAATTAATATAGCGGTAATATATACTCTACACGCATCACAAAAACCTATTAATGTTATAGACACCGTTTTCTTCTCTCTTTTAGATATAACGTCTGATTGCTTTACTTGTTGTTTTTTTTTTTATCTTCTTGTTTTTCTTATTTATTACGTTCTTTGTCTATCTGTGTCTACTCTGGTGACTTA
>PXYN01000369.1:0-29182 GCA_003056585.1 Lecanicillium sp. MT-2017a
TTCTGGTGCCTATCAAGGAGAATTGTGTTGGCTAGCAAATTCGCCGTTCCAAGTGATAGGTCATCCCGTTCGAGCCAAATCCGGCTTATAACCATCGTTGGCGCTGAACACTGTAACAGAGGAGGCTGCGTGGTTGGGAGCTAAGATGAACATGCCATCAACCTTTCCCACCAACAAAAGTTGCGCCGAATGGTAAAGCAGAGCATAGCTGTTTATAATCATTGCTAGAACAGAATGTTGCGTCTCTATAGTAAATTCCAACACCTCGGTGTGGTACTCGCAGAAGAATGGGAGCTTGGCTAGAACCTGGAAGTTTCTGAAGTATGGCAAGTTATACGGTGCGCAATTTAGAAGTCGCCTATCTTGGCTGTTCTAAAGATGGTGCTTTGCGGGATTCGATTATTGGCGAGCGCCTGTTTGCGTGGCGCCAAAGTGGACTATTTGTCTTGCCTCTGCTGTACCGTAGGACAAAGCCAAATTTGACTCCAACAAGTGCATCTCCGCAGATTGGCCTATTCCTCCTTCATTCCTACGACGAACTTGCATTCGTCTTTTTTACTCAGCGCTGCCATATGGTTTTGGCAACCACTACCGAGGGCAAGTAATGTTCAAGCCAATACATTCATCAATTGGATAACACAGGAGCCGCTATATTCGCTCCTTAATCGATCGACTGCCCCATAGCCCGGTTCAGAGCTGAAGGGACACACCTACGTCACGTAACTCCAGTGAGCAGGATGGTATCGAACAGCATCACCCTTTGTAAACCACACGCTCATCTGTCTTCAGAGACGGGAGATATACACTCTGGGTCCTCACGCAGGTAGCTGTATCTTTTTCACGTTTCTTATTATGGAGATGATCCTTTGTTCAACGGCTTTGGTAGTTGGACGGCTGTCAGACGCTACTATGGCTTAAAATGGGTGGCTGCCACCTTCACGTCTATCATTGTGTTTCGGACTCTTGCGACACGGTCGGAATAGCCCAACAAAAAAGGGCGCTTTGAATGCGTCTTGTGCCGCGGTTCCCCAATTCATCGGCCTATTCTCTCTTGTCGCTTTTCGTTTTTCTGCAATGTCGTGGTTAGGTACTCTGGCTCTTGGGTACAGCAGATAAAGCAACTTACCCTGGAAGAAATGGTATGCTAGTGATGATAGAAATATAACTACAATGACTGAGACAACAATGATGACTATTTGCGGTGCCAGGGTTAAGGAACGCTGAGGAGGCTTTTTAGGACGTTGTTTCAATATCATCTCACCGGCCCGTATTCTGTTGGCCCTGGCGTCGCTGCAGTGCCAAAATGTGAAGGCGGTAAAGACTTGGAATGGTCAGTCAATGCGTGCGGGCGTTGTGCGTACCGTGTCTTTTATGTTGGAAAGGGTATTTGGCTGTTGTGGCATCGTCTAAGGCGCAGAACGGCTTTATAGAGCACCGGAGACGGGCGAAGGGCGTAGGCAAACTGGAGCAGAGTTATGGAATCCTCATGCTAAGACGTCTGTTTTGGCGTCGATTGCTTCGTTTCAATTACTCGTTTATCACGAAACCAGGGTTTCAAGATGCACCACGAAAAGGGCAGTTGTAAAGGCTATATCTGCCGTTTTCATGGTCAAAACCCTCATTTGTTACTTCCTGGAAGCCGACACGACAGCGCACGCGCGAGGTGATATCTATACGGAAACCTGAATGTGCCGGAGCTGTTGTAACTCGGCCACTGCGGCGGCTACCTTCACAATGTAAGGGCAGGGCTTGAGTGGGTCATGTACAGTTTGAGAATTTACCTACAGCACGGCATGCGACTGTCCGTGATGCTTCGATGATTCCTCCCTCATCCATCCCTATCAGTAAATATTGCTGTAAGCGGCGACTCTCGTCTAATACACAAACCAAGATTTCCACTGTGTACATTTACCTACGCACTGAACTAGCCCAGAATTGGAGCTGTCAATTCGCGGTAGGAATTGCTCTGACGAGGCTTGGCTTTCGCGGCGACGCGATCGCAGCCCCCCTAGGTCGGCGAAGCATCAGGCAGGCGTGCACCGAGTTGGCGTCCTCGGGCCATCCGGTGGAACGGCAGCGTGAACGAGACACATATTTTGAACATAAAAGGCTCTAAACAATACTAGCGAGTCTACTGGACTTATTTTTTCATTATTGTGGCTCACACTTCAACACCGACTGTGAATCAGTTTACCTGGCTACCGGTGCCAACGATTCTTCCTATTCGGGCAGTTGCAGGGTTTGTGCACCCAATCAGCAAGCAGAAATGCTTATACTAACCGCGGTCTCAAGTGGAGCAACCCTGGCGCTGTCAAGAGGAAACAAGTTTAAAAAAAAGTACTCCAACGAAATCTACCAGGTAACATCTTGAAACTAGGAAATTGACCAGCTTCCCAAGTCCTTGTCACAAGAGAGGGTATAATATCTAGGGGCTGCAGAGACAGAAAGGCGGCCAAAAACTGAAACAAGCTCGCACCATGCTAGGCGTCGCCAAGCTACCCTGCACTTGCTTCCTTCACTCCCCAGCGCCACGTAGGCAATATCCTGCGCTTAAGGATGTCAATCAGATTGCTAAAACAGTAAGAGCGTTGAATGCTACGGTCTATGTCCAGGTCGGCTGGAGCTCCTGTCGAGCACCGCATTAAGAGTGGACTAGGTTTCCCCTAATTCTTCTTCCCTCGGCAAGCCACCAAAGCCGCGATGAAGGCACTTCTTGCAACCGGCAGCAATGCGGCAGATACACGGTGTGAGCGGCACAAACGCACCCAAATATACGCCTCTCTAGCCAGACAAAGTTGTGCTGCATCTTGAAACACAGCCACAGTAGCCAAATCGTGCACCCGGCGCAAAGAGCGCATGCGCACCAGATTAACTGAAAAGTTCCTTCTAGAAAGTTTGCTGACTTCTGAACCATTTCTATATCGGAGGTTCTTAAAGATGCGACCGCGGCCGGTAGTACCAAATACCCAGCAAGCAGGAGGTACGACATGGCAGCTGCTTCCAGGCTGTAAATATTAGGTACCTCCTCGCAATCAAGTATTAGGCGGTTGTACTCCTGACGCTTCTCGTCCTCCTCACGGTCCTCATGTCTGTCACACTTTTCATCGCGCTCAGACTCTTCGTCCGCGCACAAATGGAAATCGTGACTACGCTCAACCTGTATTTGACGAGGCCTGCAGAGAACTTTCAAGATCCAGCTTCCGTTCTCTGACGACATGATTTCCTGATTTGTTCTTCTTGTATTCTCTGCCACGCGCGTTGCTAGAATAAGCCGGTGGTGTCGCAGGTGCGGCGGGGGCGGCATGAGACCGACATCAAATATAATCGTTTGCGCAAAGCTAATGTCCATTGCTGGCGGAGTTATCGAAATCCGCCTACTGTTGCTGGCGTCAGTGATGGCCGTGGATATTACACAGGTGAAAAGGCCCCAATTCGGCGCCGTGGTCACTGTTAAGTCGTCCCACTCCTGCACTCGCTTCCAGCCTAATTGGGTGTTTGGACACCCGGGAGAGGCTGCAGCTCAAGCCCTTGTGCTGCAACTGACGTCCCCGGCTTAGACATTAGTCTCTGGTGATAAAGGACGTGGCATGGTGCTTGGGCGACCACAAAAAGTCAGGTTGGCAAATCCCCTACCAGTCGTGACTAAGCCAATTTCGGCCAGCAGGACAGGATACCGTTTGAATGACGCAAGAGCGGCGATTGTGATGACCGTGGACACGTCGATTTAGTGCTTCGCAGCGGTCCCGAATAACAAGACTTGTTGGAAAGCGAGCATGAGGACGAGAGTCAGCCACAATTGGCCTTGGCAGCACAGAGGGCGACCTGCCGCACTTGTTGCGCACACGCCCCTAACCCCGCCAACGTCTCTCCCCAACCCCGTGCACAGTGATTCTTTCCTCCCAACGCTGTGTCAGGGATGCGCTGGTACTGCCTCTGTGCGTGCAGCTCTCCACAGAGGTTTGTCTCTCCCAGGCCAGTTGCAAGTCTCTTTGGGCCCGTAGAGATGCGAGCACGCAGGCGTGCTGCACTCCTGTGGCTTTGGGCCAATTGGAGCGCATGGGTCCCCATGTTTCCTTTCCGCGGCGAGTGGCCGGTGGATTATGGCCCTGGCTAAGTGGCCGCCGTCCGGATCGCATCCGCAGGTGCGGCTGGTCGTATGCCTCGCTTTCTTGTTCGCATGTGCCCGCTCTTGATGCACACTCTGCAGCGATGTGCCGCCGCCAAACGATGCTGCCTCAACCACACCGTCATTCGAAATGGCAGAACAGTCTCGGGTCTTGTTGCCGATGCTTTAACAACATCATAACGGGGTGACGCGACAGAGACTGTGCGGCTGCGCTTCTCCAGATATGACCACAACGGTGACTTGCTGTCGCATCCGTGCCGGGTCGCTGCCTAAAACTGTGTGATGGTTTGCACTTTCAGCGTTACCGCCGGTTAACGCAGGAATAAGTGGCCGCGGCGGTTGGAGAAGAACCGGGGTTACTAGCTACTGTAGCAGCACCTTATATACTTGCGCTCCCCCCTCCGCCTCCCCGGGCTAGCCAATTTCATCTTCTTTCATCTGTGCGCCTCCCGACGCTAGTTACGATCCGCTCTACGTGCGTTCAGTTCCAGACACCCACCACTGCAAAGACTATAACAAAAGGCTTGCCTATTAGCGAAACGTTTTAGCCGCCGTGGCATCACAGCGGCTACGTCAGGCATGTCGGAGCGACCCAAGGGCTACATCGCTTACATTAAAGAGACGGTGCGTCAAAGATATTCTAAGCGTTCAAGGCATCCTGCTTACGCTGCTAGCAGGCAGGCCAGGAAGCCGGACATGCTCAAACACCAGACGATGGCAGCACAAGCTCCTTGGCCGTTGAAGGCGGCTTCGAAGGCCCAGTCGCGGCGTTAACCATCAGTCCGACGCAGCAAGGGTAAGCGACACTCCTCCCTAGCCGTTGATGGAACGCAAACTTTCAACATAAACCTGACTGTCATTTCACCAAAACAGGTACTCGCCGCTTAATCCTCGCCGCGCCTCTTCGCCCTCGCCCAATCAGTGCCAACTAGCCATGGAGAAATGCTCTGAGGATCGCGCCAAATCGGAAGCTGGAAAAGAAGAGCCTCCGCTCGCGACGCCATCCAAAGAATCCGCCAGCCGAGCTAAATTCTTGGAGCAGAACGACAGCACCTTCACGCAAGACGACCTGGAATCAATGGCCAAAACACTTTACAAAACGGTCTTCAGCTGTGAAAACGAGTTCAGGCAGAAGGAGAAGGACGTTCACTTCTCGAACCAAGCACCCAACTCCGATCAATGGCAAAATCTCATCGAGCTTCATCGCGACCTTATCCATGCCTATCGTGACTTTTTCTTCGCAACTCAGCACCGCTGTGCCGGCAAAGAAGTGAGAACGCTTGTTGGAAAAAATACAATGCTCCAAAGAATAACGGATCACGGCATTCTGTCGCTTCTCCAGCTCCCGCAGAGCGAACTGCCTTCATCCAGGGCGTATATGCGTAAGTTTATCGATATTTCGTACGAAGTCTTGGATTCACTTTACGAGGCCGCGCCCGCATTCGTCGACAGATGGATAGAGTTAAATATCAAGTTGTGTGAGCGGCGCAAAGATATCGAGATCAAAATTGGTGACAGCAGCGGCGCCACACATTGGAACGAATGCACGAAGCTCTGGTATGCAAGAGCAGCGCGTAGAGACCCAACGGCTGGCAGATTGTGTTGCCAGCTCGCTGCCCTTACCCCACAAGACGAATTGCTGCAGCTGTTCTACTACGCCAAATCAGGCTGCGTCACGCAACCGGACCCTGCCGCAAGGGAACGCCTCTTGAGCCTGTTCGATCAGATTCTGTCCTCCAAGTCGTCGGGCCTACATCCAGATGACGCCGCGTTAGTTCGGTCGCTGGGAGTTCTCTTCTCTGGTAGGTCGGCCGGCCCTCTGGAGCAGTCGCAGACGGTTTTGGACGCCATACATTCGGAGCGAGAGCCTGGGTATGTACGGTTGAAGCAAATATGAGTGCACTCAAACTGATGCTTAGCTGACAGATATCTCTCCGGCATAATTCTGAGCTGCCTTCTGTTTGGATGCAGCTCAAGTCCAAATCCTCTAAGGCTTGCCATTGCAGAGTTTCGCCAAGGATCGAAGGCCGCGACAGGGATGAGATGCCCGGGAACAAATTCGGCAAAGCCTCAAGTCCTCGAAAAACCAATAGGCAAGAATGAGGCAGATTTGGAAGCAGTGGAAGCAGCTACATTCCAAAAGACGCTAAGCTTTGCCGTGCAGATGTACGAGGGTGTTCTCAGTCAGTTGACTGACAACACTCTACCGTTTGGCAATACTCTGTCGGTTGGCAATTCTGTATCGTTCCTTCACACAACCTCGAGGTTCATACTTTACCTTTCAAAATATCCTAGGGCAATAGCCTTTTTTATGAAAAAGTTTCCTTGGGAACTGATGGTCCGCTATTTAAACTCTGCGATCCAAAAGCTGAAGTCTGAGAAGGGAAAGGACATGGGGGATTTTTATCCGGCAGACGTCCCACATACGCCCCTTCCAGAAGACTACGCTCAGCTGGGGCTGTTTTACGCCAACGAAGATTTACCACCGGGCTGGTTTATGGGAGAAGAGGTAATAAAGTACGAAACTGTTCTTTTACACGATACACGTTGCAGTTTGGAACGTGAAAATGCTGCCCTTCGCTTGATCGAACGCCAACGGAGAATCTGCATGCTGTGGGCGCAAATTGCTAGCAATTTGGAATTGCTTACGTGGGATTCAAAAACTGAGAAATTCTCTGTCAATAGCGAATATGGTTGAACTGAGTCTCGTCTCTGGTGTCTGGCGTATGGTGTATGGGATTCTGGGGCTCGCATCGTGGCAGTGTACAAGAATGTGGATGAGCTTGTATGGTTGAGCAGATACATTGAGCCACCAAATCTATGGTCTCTACGTCCATGTTCGGTATTATGATGTCGATTTGGTTACGCCCGTTGGACCAGGAACCTGAATAAAATGTGTGGCAGCCAATGTGGTTCAACGGTTCCGGACACGCTCCGGTAACTAAATTCTCGTGAATCTTCTTGTTTTATCGTATAATCAGCAGTATATGTCTATGAAGTACGAATACATATGCTCCCAATGAAGTTTTTGGGCAATAATCCGCCAAGCCTTAGACTGCGCAAGTGAGTTGCGAAGTAGGAGGCTGCCGACACCCCAGCCAACACCGCTTAACACAACTTCGCTGCGTGTTGTATTAGCCATGACCGTTACTCAGTAGGTCACGCATATTTTAGATGGTCTCAGGCAACGTTTGCGATAGCTGACTAGCTCGTGCGTGGTCGGCTAAGCCACCGCAGGCCTTGAATTTTTTGCCTCATTATCGTACCTCTGCGGCCAGTCGCCCGTGTCTATTTTCTCATGTTGAAGCAGATCCCGCTTGGTCGTGAAGCTTTTAGGGCATACATGTCGAAGCAGACCCCCGGCAGCCATAAAGGGTTTTTGGCATATATCACACGGGTACTGCGCCTTCCTCGTGTGTGTTTTCTGATGTTGAAGCAGATCCTTCTTGGTCTTGAAGTCTTGGCGGCATTTACCACAATCGTACCGTCGCTGGTCCGTGTGTCTTTTGTCATGCTGACGGAGATCCTCGATGGTCTTGAAGGCTTTGCCGCATTTCTCACACTTGTGCCGCCGCTGGTCAGCGTGTCTTTCCTTATGTCGGTGCAGATGTTGCATGGTAGTGTAGCTTTTGCCGCATGTATTGCACTCGTACCGCCGCTGGTCAGCCTGTCTTTTCTTATGTCGGCGCAGATATTGGATCTTCGTGAAACTTTTGCCGCATATATCGCATGTGTACCGCTGCTGGTTCTTGTGTCTTTCCTCATGTTGACGGTCATCAATGGTCTCGAGGTCCTTGTCCCATTTGTCGGTCTTGTGCGGCCTCTCGTCTATGTGCAGGTTGCCATACATATTTTGCTCGCCTGGCTGGGGCCTGATAATGGTTTTAACGAGGCACCCTGGCTGGCCGAAGAGGGTTGCATAATCGGATGGCGAGTTTGATCTGTCAAAAGATGACGGGATCTGCGGATTCACTAGGCCAGATTTCAATGCCTGTCGGGAAGCTCGGTATGAGAAATCGGTAGCTTGGGCTAATAAGTCACCCGGTTTGGGAGAAGACATTAGTCTGTGGTTCTGTGGGTGCACGGAAGTGTGGGCTCTTGGGTTGCCGGTCGGGTCTCGGTAGTTTTCCCAGAGCAGACTTGTTTGCGGTGGCTTCAAAGGATGAGATTGAACAAGATTGTGCGAGCTGCCATTATTTACTGACGCACAATCCCTTTCAAGAATCTCCGGCCAATGCGTCATGCGAGACTGCGGAGAGGAGTGGGCTGTCCCAGGAATGTCAGAATCAGAGGCTTCTTTTTGATGAGGAGGACGAAATATGTACCTTTAATCGGCATATAGCGACGTAACCCAGGTAGTACCTGTGTGATGGGTGGTAAGGTAGTTCCTCGCTTCGTAGAGTCACAGCCATGAGTGCTTGATTCGCCGTGCATCGCTTGGTTTGCCCTTTAAAATGTGGATGCGTCGTTTTTAGTTTGCTTCTGAGCTAAGTCCAATATTCGGAAGCTGTCTGCTGGGCTTGTGTATGAACGAAAAGAGAGTTGGAAAAGGTGCAAGAAATACCAGATCGCCGGCGTCTTCGCGACGGAGAGGTCAGGTTATCATTGATGGCCGGGGCGGAAACCCTCCATTTCTTCGTCGCGCCAGACAATGGACCAAAGGCGTTCCTACCGGGATTTGGGCGCCAGTGTCTTTTCAGAAGAAAGAGTGAGGGTGACGCTTGTCATCCGTCCCTCAGACGCCACACCTTTCCAAGACGTGTGATGCCCTGAGGTACGTCCTAGGAGCTGCACTTGTTCATTCGCCGTAAGCTTAGGTGCGCCCGGGCGCAGAGCACCGTCTTCACAAGCGTATCTCTTGCGGGGAATGCGGGCCCTATGCTTCCTGGAGCATGATGCTGGGCGTCCTTGCCCTGGAATTCGGGCTATTTGTGAGGACGACCTCTGCGGAGTTGGCGCCAAGGGATGCCTGTTGATTGTTCAGTTAGTGCTCCACTCGGATGTGCCGCTTTTTACATGGCAATACATACACAACCTGTGCGGCGCTCTGGTCTAGCATGATCCAGTGGCTGCCGCATCCCGGACCAAAACGACAAGGGTAGCAAGGGGTGTGTCCGCTGACGGTGGGCCTCGACTTGCTCGGCGCGCAAAGAGACAAGACACCCGCTGCCAGCATTGTCAATGCCTGCCAGCGAGAGTAACCGGGCTTTCCCGGGCAGTAGGCTTAATGCACGTTCTCCATTTGCCTGTGGCAATGCCTCGTAATGGATAGGCTGGGTACGCCCCTAGCCCGTTGAGAGTACTCATACTCAGTGCGGAGTACAGCAGCGAGGACTACCCTCAGCCTGCTCTACCTTAGCCACTCTCCGCGCGTTGCGCAACTACCAGTACAGCCACACACCCCTTAAGCCGTGTGAAGTAACTAACAACTATTTCAATGTTTACTCGTTCCCAATATGCTAAATAAGTTCAGCATAATGTGGTTCCATTTCGTTGGGTCGGAACCGTCTAAAGGCCGTTTAGAAGTTACGGTCATCAAAACCGTTCAAGTACGTCTACTTTTCAGTGGCTCCCACTCCATTCGCTGACCCAGCTTTCAGGTCAATTTCTCCAATACTCAAACAACAAAGCCCGAAGGGAGACATGGGTGAATGGGCGGCTCGTTGGACGAAAATCTTGAGAGAATGGCGCCGGCGCTGTTCATAGAATGAATCTGCAGTGCTTCAAGACACCTATTAGATGTCCCATCCTTTCTTCGTTGGCACCGACGGCTCGAATACCATTAACATCCGTTTCGTGAGCTACATGTAGTAGCTGCAACCCTATGTCAGGGATATGACTTCCTCACTGCGATGGACCTATCCCGCAAATGTTGGCTAGACGCTGCTGTAGAACATGGCTCATGGATGCAGGTTGGGGGAAACCGCTCCTATGAGAAGATACAAACACCATGGTTGAGTTTGTTCCTGCATACGCTGCGGGATGGGGGTGGGCCTCTAGTCGGGGGCTTAACCTCACTGGCCCCGTACAATTAGCGGCAACTGCTCCATGTGTTGTTTACTACCAATGTAGGCATTTGGACACATCCGTCTTGTTACATATAGTTTATCGTTAATGTTCAAGTTTGCGGATTTTGAGGTCAGGAATTGAGAGTATATTTAAAGAGAGCTACGGAGCTCTGGCGGCTGGTTAAGCTCCCCGCTATGGCGTTTTGGCTGTAGCTTTGGTCCGAGCTTTTGGCCATACACAACTTGCCTATGGCAGTTAGCACCGGCATTGGTTTCAGGTAATATGAGAGGGCCTATGGCTCACAGTTTCCATTTAGGGCGGACTTCTTCGTCCGCCATCGCACGCCTTACCTGAGCCAAGTATACTGTCAACTCTTCTTCGGACCAGCCCAGAATGCGTATGAAAAGTTCCGCGGACCATGCAAACAGGTGCTTTGCGACAATTTCGAAGCAATAACGGCCTCGACGCAGGCTAAGTCAGCACAGAGCACATATCGCGACATTTGACACACACCTAGTTCTTTCTTGGACTCGTCCGTCGGCCACTCATTTATCGGCAGTTCATACGTTTTGACCGTGACGTTACAAAAGCCCTCAGCAATCATCCACTCCTCGTAAAACGCTGGGCTGTCGATTGGTCGTCCGTTGCGGCTGGAGGCATCCTTCATGTGACTTTCCCATTCCTTGATTTTACTGCCGGGCTTCAGCATGTCGTTGTCGGACACTGTGTCAAGGACAATGTCACTAAGCTCAACCCAGCCTTGCACGTTCAGGCTCTCAAAGATCTGTGCCAAAAATCTTCGCCCGTCCTTAATTGATCCTGAAAGCCCACGTGCGTGAATGAAGTCGAAGCCGAGTCGGTAGTTCCACTCCTTTTCGACGTCGTCAACCTCGAACCAAAGATTGGGGGGAACACTATGATGAGGTTAGCTATGTCGTTCCTTGAGACCAGCGGTACCTTGTTGCATAAGAAAGAGATGCAAAAAGAGTTAAATATGCACTGTCCTTACAAATTGGGCTGTATGGGGCTGATGTCGACGCCAAATACCTAGACACCGTCAATCGGCCTGATATATTTAGTTGACTAGGAACGCAACTTACATTGGCGCCTGGAAACTTGTCGGCTGGGATTGTGTTATTGAAGTCTTTGATACAGATCTTGAATGAATACATACCGAATGCTACCGCCCAAATGCCGGTTCCCGTGCCTGCATCAAGAGCACGTTCCAAAAGCGCCGGATTGAGAGGAGCTTCATATAGCTTGCCGTCTTGTGCGTGTTGGAACGCATAATGTTGTGCATCTGCGTTTGTGCCAGTATTGTTTAGTTATTGTTGGCGCCTGCGGCGGCCATGGGGTTTTGTTCGTACCAAGCCGATCTTGCTCTATCTAGTCGCGTTCCGTGTCAGTGGTCGCAGAAAAGATTGGGCAACTCTTCCTTACATCGTCGTTTGGAAGAAAATATTTGACCTTTTTGTCTGATTTCGGGTCGTAATGACTTGGGCAATAACGGCGACCGTGTCGTTCTGCATAGTCAGTTGCCCAGTCTGCCAGCGTTTCAGTGTCACTTTCGTCATCTTCCAGCTTCGGATTGCTTAGTGAAATTTCCAATGCATTGCTGTATCAGGTTTATGACTTACTCCCAGTGCCGAGTCGACGTCGTCGTCATTTTCCACCAGCCGTCGGCGTTCAATCGGTGTGACGACTGATTCCGCCTCGATGTCACGCGTGTTTACGGCCGGAGGCTCGTAATCATCGGTGGCCGTAGGCGCATTTGTTGTTGGGGTTGCTGTCAAAACGTTCGCCATGCGGGACAAGTGCTAACATTGGGATGTCGTCGGAAGCGCATCTAGCGACCAGTTCAAGATGCTGGAGAGCCGTTGTGCCATTCGTGGGCGCGGATGAGAAATGTTCAGAGCAAACCTACGGCAAAGTGCCATCTCAACTAGCCGACACCTCCGTCCGCTGGGGTACGCTGCTGATCTCACATTTCCCCTTTCTGGCGTGCCATGCAGCCGAACCAGACTGCAATCGAAAGTACCTAGCAGGGAGGGTGTGGATCTATGAACGGCCCAGTGGTCTGCATGGGGCATGTTCGCTGACCCACAAACATGCTGGACGCCTTTCTGAATATGCAGGATGCGCCTAACTAAATCGGACCTAGGTTTGCGCCACCAATTTTTGGTGACCTCGTTCTTCTTCCTATTTTTTCTGTCCAGAAAGGCCAAAGTGTTTTGCTTGTGTGTCTTATAGGCAGCTTGTGATGTGCGCAAATGCAATTTTTAGTGTTTTCTACTAGGCTTAATAATTATGTAATATTGTGTGCCTTTTCTATAGCTCCGTAATATGCATAACGCGTAACGTGGCCCTGGCGGTGCTGCTGGCAGTGCCGCAGGCGTCGCTGGCTCTGCCTAACTACCACTGGCGGCGTGGAAGGCTATCGCAACGACTAGGAACAAGAGACAGGCTAAAATTGTATACGTTGACGGTCTCGGTAACTCTTCTATGCTGCTGGCCTGCCCTTGAAGCCATCGCGATGTGCGAATGTCAGCGCGAACGCGTGGCCGATATGTATTTTGATGCTGGCTGAAATCGGAATTAGAACGAGTTACCAAAACTTGGAAGCCTTTGCCATTCAATAATGGCACGAGTCTGACACCAGAGATTACCCTGGGCCAGCCAAATGGTGGGCAAACCTGCGCCGGTGAAGTGTACAGGGTAAAATTTCGCCAAAACAACGAACATAGGATAGAGTTTATGTCCACCACTCGCTTTACTCTGGCAGACGGACTCTCCTTTGCCTCTTTCGATTGAACACTTTGTTGCTCTGATAGATAATCGTGGTCAACGGTAGCCTGTCCTTATCGATCCAATTCACAAATTCTTTATCCTGCAAGGCGTCGAGAGTCTGTTCTTCCGCAAAATTTCGGGCGAGAACAAACATCCTACTCCAATGTCTTACCTCCTCACTTTGGCAAAGAAATTTTTTCTTCACGAAGTACCGGCCGAGCCAATTCGCCCAATTCACCTCACTGTGGCATGTTAGCAGTGCTACATGATGAGGAGCCGGGCGCACGTACAATCGGATAGTCACAAGTCTATGCTCCTTGTCCTGTGCTTGGGATGTTTCCATGAGCTGTAATATCAGCGGTTGCGCCTCTTTGTCCGTGTTGCCGCCAAGATATCGCGGAAATTTCCGGCGCCCTATCAAAAGTTCAAGGCGATGATGAAGGTATAGCGTCTCCAAGAGGCCATGTTGTTTGTTGTGTATGTAATCTTCGCGCCAAACCAGATTAGCCTTGTAGAGGCCAATAAATAGCAACATCATGTCAACGTGGGGATTGAACGGGTGTTCGACGTTAATTTGTGGCCTCGGAAGAGCTGTAATCCATTCATACAAGCAACTGGCATCTTTTCTGAGAAACGGCGGCTGAAGGTTGCTGCAATGGCGATTAGATCAAGTTTCCTCTTTCACCTCCAGGCCACCTCAACATCTCAACATACAATAAAAGCGCTACCAAAGTCCAAGACGAATTTACCCAGCAGGTGTACCAGGGATTTGAACTCGATGGTATTGGCCTAGAGACTGTCAGATGGTGTTTGAAATGGAACAGAGCACCTACTCACTGCATTTGCAGCATCCTCCACGCTTTCTCCGTCATTTCTGGGGGCCTATGAGGTATCTCTACCTGCCAAGAGAGAATCGATAGAGCTGCATCGTAGATTTCGGCTACCAAAACCCAAGGCTGGTCGATGCATCCCGTTTCGCGCACAGCAGAGATGGTGTCCAGAATATCGCGTTCATAGAGCAAAAGATATTCTGGAAACTCTGTCCTTCGCAGTTTCAGCTCTAAATTTTGGAGTAAAAGAGCTGTATCGAACGCGTCTTTACACATCAGCATCGCAATTGGGTGTAACATGTATGATGTTTACGCGGCAAAGGCCTCTGCGACTGTTCCTTTTATAACAGCCGCGTTGCCCTTCCGAGGCGGGTCTATCACACGTACAAACGTTAATGCAGACATGTGGAAATGACACGAAGGAACTGTAGTATTCCGTCAAGCCCCGAGCACCCGGCTTTCTCCTCGCGCGCAAGTCTCAAAAGTTTGACGGGTGTGTACGTAGAACTGTCCACACCCTCCTATTCCTCCATTTAGCAAATTTGCTTGAACGACCGAAATACATAGTAACAGTGGAGCGCTTCTGCACGTCGCGCGGAAACAAAACGTCCAGCCGCTGTGTGGAACAAGGTTGTTAGTAGGTGGACGCCCGGAGAAACTTGCGAGGGCGAGGTGTGCACACCAAGTCCATTGTTTGACAGGCCTTCATCCTTGCCGTAACAGAAGTTGCAACATTACTAGAGACTTTGCATTTACGGCGCAGGGCTCATAACGGTCGGTAGCCGTAGGCGCATTTGTTGTTGGAGTCGCATTCAAGACGTTCGCCATGCTGGACAAGTGCTAATTTTGGTATGTCGCCGGAACCGCACCTAGGATGACACCAGGTCACGATGCCTGACCATTCGCGGACGTAGACGAGAAACGTTGAGGTCAAACCCACGGCAAAACGCCATCTCAACTAACCGAGACCTCCCGTCCGCTGGGGTACGATGCTGATGAACCCTTTCTACTTTCCTGCGGCGGCATGTAGCCGAAATGGCCTGCGATCGAAAGTACCTAGCCAAGGAGGGTATGGATCTATGGGGGTTACTGCGGGTCCGGCCATATTCTGTATGGGCGATTTCGCTGATCCACCGGAGTCGACCTTGTTTGTGCCAATTGCCAGCGAGGTCTCCCACATAGCACCACAGCCGTTTTACTATTAGGCGCCGCCGTTGATGCAGGGGTTGTGTAGGGCCGCAGGCACGGCCCGCTCTAGTCGTATGCTTACGCTGGACATCGCGAAACCCATACTTTGCGATGGTTTTTGCCCAAACGCTTACCGGCACACCAGCGAGACTTCGTTTTTGCTTAGGTGGGTCTGTCCACTCTTGGAGGCAATGCTCGACACAATCCTTGTACTCACTAGCACTTTGGGAATGGGCCTTGCTCCTTCGTTCCGCGGCAGCCGCAAAGAAGGGAGCCACCGCAAGCCATGGTTCTGGCCTTGTCGGAGACCGTGCTTGAGCTGACTCTAAGACGCGGCAATGCGACAATACGACTTGTATCCTGAACGGCACCGGCAACGCGGCTTGGTCTCGACTCAGCGGCTTGGTCTCGACTCAGCGGCTTCCAAATGCGGCCCACTAGATACTCAGAAGACAATGAGATGACCAGGGTTTCTTGTTTTCGAGCTGGTGCTGCACTATAAACAGCACAAAGCTTCTGCGCCACAGGTGCTTTCTCGGCCTCGATATGGGATCTTCACCCGCGCTGGGCGCAATAACAGGTACCTCTTGCCCCGCGGCCCCCTCAACTGTACTCGTATGGCTGTAGTCGTTCGCAGCTGCGGCTTGGTAGTCGCCCCAGCCAGCTTCCTTTGAACAAGCTCGGTGATGCGCAATTGGCTATTACCCGTAAAAGGCTACAACCGGGAAGTGGGGCCTTGATCTGCATGCCCGGGCAGTTCATTTGGCGATGACACTCATCAGATGGTGGTATGTGCGGGCCGTCCATAGTCTTAATGCGACAAGGTACGTGCCTCATCTCATGCGAAGGATAGCATTCGTGCAGAATGGCAAGAGACATGGCGATGGCGACTCAAAGCAGTATATAATGGACGCTCCCCGCCGCACTATGGCATATTTGCAATCTTCAAATATCATCTCTGCGATTTCTGCCAAGCCCTAACGGTATTCACGTTGTCACTCAGCAGTCAATCAATCATGTTACGTCCTTTGTGGCCGTTTCCACTCACTTTTTCCTGTCTCGTCTTAGCGGCAAGCATTTTAAGCTTGTGGTTGCTGGACAGCTCTCCATTGGTATGGTGCTCTCAACTTCTGCCACTAGCCGGGGCGGTGATAATTGCCGTGCTTTGCCGCACCTGGGTGAAGCTGCCAGTGGATGAAGTAGCATTTAATGTGGCAACTTGTTTCAACGCATTGGCACTTGTAAGTTTCATGTCACCTTCCTTCCACAATCCCGTCTAACACGGATAGATTCTCGTCTTTGCACATTGGTACGATCCCAGTCTGAAAGGGAAGAGATACACCTTTTTGGCCATGATGGCTTTTATTTTTATCCCTACAACGTTCGCCTTCGCAGTCGTGGACGCATTCTATCCTACCTATGGTTGGCCTCCATACGCGGTCATGCTTCCAAGCTCTGTGTTTTATACTACCGCTATGATAATGCTCTGGTTATACGGACACAATTGCCGCAAACAGGTCAGCCTCAGACAGGTCAGGCGCGGACAGCTCAGCCTCAGACAGTTCAACGACCTTACACAAGCGAGTAACAACGCTAGAGCTATGGCCAGGCCACTTGTCGGCGTTTTCGGGGT
Source organism: Lecanicillium sp. MT-2017a (assembly GCA_003056585.1). NCBI lineage: Eukaryota > Fungi > Ascomycota > Sordariomycetes > Hypocreales > Cordycipitaceae > Lecanicillium > Lecanicillium sp. MT-2017a. The sequence continues at coordinate 16,574 of PXYN01000369.1, forward strand.
TCTTATCGTGTGCGTTGTCACTCTCATTGTCATTTCCTGCACGCAAGAAAAGCGGGTACTGGAGGGCCTGGCTGCTTGGGTACTGTCCACTGTAGCAACTGCAGGTGGAGTATCTCACTGTTTGTTTAGAGCAGTTTGTAGCAAGAATAGGGAGACTGCAAACGTTGAGGAAGCACTAACACCGGGTGGGTCATCTACAGAAACTCTTTACGGTGGCGATAGCACCTTGATACAAGTTCTAGAGGAATAGGTTATAATATAGTTTTTCGCTAAGTATTGAAGTCAATATCCTTGTTCTGCTCGTAGACGAAACAAAATGCTATCGCGCATTCCAGTGAAGTTTGGATAGAAAACACATTCACAAGGAGACGCTCCAAATATAACCGCCCAGCTGCCTCATGCCAGCGTGCCAGCGTCAGCCCAATATTGATTAAGTTATTTGCATGACTGCTCCTATGATTAGTAACGGTGTGTTCGGTTTGCATGTGTCGTCTCACCTCATTCTCCTGTTGGGCCACGCAGGGGGGTGAACGCGGGGCAGACACCAGATGCTGACCAAGACTCACAGCCTGGCCTTCAGCCGCACTATGGGACTGCCTCAGGCACCCATGGTCATTTGGCAGCTGTGTTTGTGTCTACCCCTGCGTCATCTGCTGGCCACGCGTCGTCTGCCGGCCACGCGTCGTCTGCTTTCTCTGCGTCGTCTGCTTTCTCTGCGTCGTCTGCTTTCTCTGCGTCGTCTGCCTTCTCTGCGTCGTCTGCTTTCTCTGCGTCGTCTGCTTTCTCGCAGCTCGCTCTTCCCCGCAATCTCGTTCTTAACTCATTCGCTTTTCCCAACCAAAATGGCCCTCCGTGTATTCACCTCGCAAGATCCATTCAGAGATCTTAAGCAAATGGAGATTTCGAACAAAGCGCAGCATTTTCTTCTTACCTGTTTCGAGGACGTCAAACAAACACTTCAAAACCGTGAGACTCCAAAGTTGCGAAGATTGACGGTATTCGCCAATGCGCTAAATCTACGGGACAACTTCGGTTCTCTCATCGAAGTCCTTAATGTGTTGGAACCGTGGGAGCGCTTTTTCGTTGCAATTTCGTTCTTGGATTCGCCCCTCTGGAGTCATCTTGAGGCTGATGACGTCCGGGGTTATCTCGTCACAAATAACCTGGAGGAAGCTGTGAAGCGCGAATATTCAACCGGTTTCACCCGGCAGAAAATATTGTCACTTGCAAGGAAATTCAAAGAGCCTTTTCAGCGACTATTGGAGACACCCAAAACACTCATTAATTGCGATACAAATAGTGACAGACCCTCTGTCGGTGATTCCGAGCGCGACCGAAATATTTCTCCTCCAAATATCGAAGTTCTACACTCACATCAGAAGCCATCGTCGACTAGCATTGCGGTGCATGACGAAGCACGAAAGCGACGTCGACTGGACAAACCACCAAGAGTGGCACATGGGGCCGTGTCGCAAGAGCGTCTAATAAGAAGCGTATTTTACTTTGCGGACAAGACGGGTCTCCAGCAATTCTTTTCCGCTAGTGATATGGCCACAATGTCATGTGATACCGCCTGGACCGATCTGCCCAGAAGTGTGAGCGTGCAAGCTCTCTTGTTTGATGAAATCGAAGTTGCTGAATTTGTCATATTTCTACCTGACGATGCTGAGCCTAGTGCTCTAGACGCCTGGTCGGATTCAAGATGGCAGGCGAGCACGCGCTCTGTACAGCAGCTGGTACTGAAAGTTGAGGAACCTCTGGTAACGCAGATGATAAACACAATTTATAGAACAACTTGATCTCCGTCGCTCCCTCTTCCAATACCTATCTGCATGAAGCGTAGTATCGTACCCTTCGAAACTTCTTGGGAGCCTTTGGTCTGTGTCTCCTCCACGCCTTTAGGCTGTCCATTGAGAAATATTCGACCGTAATGTCCCCCGCTCTGAGGTCTCCAACGGAGGGTATCGTCTTTGTGAACCTTGTAGTTTCCATATGTTATGTCTTTGTACCCATGTGTCGGCAGTTCATGGAAGGGTTTCAAAATTTGCTCGTCGGCCTCTTCTGCTGGTTGCGTCGCCATGGCGAGTGGGAAGGGCGGCACTCGAGGCGCGCTGGAGGATGTTGTTATATCGTGGTTATGTGGGGTTTGTGTGTCTTGAATAGTTTCGCACAGTTTGCATCAAAGCCTTCCCCGCGTGTCGGGTTGCCGTTAGGTATCAACCTCGAGCAGTTCAGTTTTCATTTCCGCCCAGAACTCAGCGGGGCCGCAATTCAGGCCACGTTTTACACGTGATATGGTGTGCCAGATTCTAGAATGTGGTTCTTCCCCCTCCCAGCACAGCCTACTACTGAGCCCGTGAGTTTTTCTTTCCTTCCGCCACAACCTTGGTATTGCGGCTTTCCAAGACCTAAGAATAGTAATCATTGCACTTCTATGGATTTTTTTGCGCAAAGAGAGCTTTCGGTGACTGTTAAGCTCTCTTGTAAAAATGTCGGAGATGATACATACTTGTACAATGATATACCTTTTAGCTGCCATTTAAAAGCCGGCTTCGGCTAGTTTATACGTGCTGACAGAAAGAAGTGGAGCCATTGCAAAGTCTCTATAGGTTTTGCGACGTACGGCAGGCCTTCACCATATCTGTAAGGGTGAACAGGTTTAAATCACGGATTTATTTTATTTTTTCCGATCTGTAGTGATGATGAAGAGTCGTAGTTTTCCAAAGAATTGTTTAATAGCAAAAGCTGATTCTGAGCAATCAAGAACTTCTTTGCTGTACGGCACGACCTAGGAGCAGCCAACGACTGTACAAGTTAGTCGCAGTCTAGCCAGTAGTAAGCTAGGAGAATGAATTACTCGCTAACGTAAAAATATGAGCAAGACCAGCGACAACACAACTTACTTATCGCCAGACAGGCTTTGCTGCGTTGCGATCGACGATGCTGGGCGTTGCCGGATTATGTTAGCAATGGAGAGCAAATTGCCGGAAAATGTCGGAAAGGATGCAAAGAAACTTGGCGAAGCGCTATTACTTGGGAGGCATACCAGAGCGAATTTCGACCAGCACCAGCAGAGGCGACACGGTGTGTGCAGGCGGGCCCAGGGTTTGCTGACGACGCAGGGTGTGCCGACGATGTAGGGGTGCAATCGACGCAGGGTATGTCGACGACGCAGGGTATGTCGACGACGCAGGGTATGTCGACGACGCAGGGTATGCCGACGACGCAGGGTATGTCGACGACGCAGGGTATGCCGACGACGCAGGGTATGCCGACGACGCAGGGTGTGCCGACGACTCGGGGTGTGCCGACGACGCAGGGTGTACAGACGACGTATGGTGTGCCGACGACGCAGGGAGCGACACATTGATAGACGACGCAGAGTATGCAGACGACGCAGTGATAGACGGCGCAGCGGACAGGGATACAGGCGAAGGTATGCTGGATTGAATGCCTGGGATGCCAGCTACGACAGCGAGACGCAGGCTGTGGTGTGACGATTCACCAACGCCTTGGCTAGGAAGTGGGTGTACTGTCATGCCTGTAAATGCGATGTCAACAGCACTGCGTGCAGTCTTGGCCGCAGGTGATGTGGCCAATACGGCATTGCTTTTGCGGCCGGTTTAAAGCGCTGTTTTGAAATGGTATATTAAACAGCACTTAAAAGGTTCCGGTCCTACGTGGATCTTGGTAGAAAGGCACTTTGTCCAAAACATAGCAACAGATACACAGAGAAATCCTCTAAATGCGATCATGCCGTCAAACACTCCCGAGAACCAGAGAACACCAACGCCCTACGATGTTGGTAAGTACAGAGAATTGTTATGGCGCCAGCTCTGAAAATGACGGGTTGGTAGGTGAACCGGCGTCGCGCAATACAGACGCGACAGTGAGGGAAAGCCATCCGAAGGCGCAACAGCCAGACCCGGCATCATCTAATGAGCCGCCGGAAGATCTTGCAAAAAGCATCGAAGAAAACCCTCAGTTTACCATAGCCTCTCGAGAGAAGGATAGTTGACTCACTGTATTCCTCGGATGGCAATAGTGATCACGCCTGCTCCTTAAAAGTTTTGGTTTGCTGGCTAGGGTAGACAACCAAAGTAACTTGGTTAACTCTTCTCACCGTTCGTCTGAAATTGTAGCTTGAGCTTGAGGAAGAGTGATATGCGATGCGTGTACCGGCAGCCCAACAAAGCCAATGTCGTCAGCAGCCACCAACTGAGTCCGAGCATGGAGTAGAAGCCACAAGGTCTCACACCATGGCATATCAACCTCTGACCCTGGTGTCTTGATGCGGACATGCGCACCAGCATTTGTAGGGAGCAAGATAACGGGCTTTCCAGGCTCCAAAAGTGCGCCCTTCCTCCGTTGAAGGTTGCTGCCATCTGCGTCAAAATCGCCCCTAACAAGCCCGTAGCGACGCTGCAAAGGTTAGTTTGCTTTCGTTTCGAAGGTATGAGCGACGAACCAAATCATCTAACGCCTGATGACATGCTTGTTTTCTGGCTTCTTTGCGGGCTTCTGGCACAGAGCCAGATTCCGCCGCCACAATCTCCAACATTCTGTCGTGGAGGTCGCTCGACATTGGGCAAATCGCAAAATGAGGGGTCACACAGCATTTTCCAGCGATTAAGACGAATGTATCCTTGTCGAGCCATCTGCTTAACCCTTCAACGTCCGGCTGAAAAGCTACAACAGCTTGATGAATTTGCCGCCAGGCTTGAAAATAGCCGTCGTGCTCTTTTAAAAACTCCCACGCTGTGTGCGACGCCCGAAGCCTGTCGCGAATCCCGCAGAGCCGATTGCTCAGATCGAGCGCTTCGTCAATGTCTTCCAAGCTGTATATGTCAGCGACAGTATGTTATGACGCCATTATAGCCTCACCTTTTCTCGGTAAATTGCTTCAATGTTTCGATGATTGGCGGAACGCGACTTGGGCCAAGATGTGAAGGTGGTCGATGAGCCCATTGAAGAATGAATTGCTCCTCTACTTCGTCCTTAAATGACGGTAGCGATCTTGCAGCTGGTAAACCATTAGACTGTATTCTGACACTTCATGTCTCTACTGACCAAAAACTGCATTCTCGCTGTTCACGGGGCCGCACCATGACATTATGTTTAAGTAGCAGAGCCATTTTTCCGCGAGAGTTAGATATCTTTTGCAAACCTCGCTCCTCACTTCGTAGCCGCGCCGCGCTGTCCAGTATAGCGCTAAACCTTTCTTAATGGCATCAGGGTTTCCGCTGTGAATCACCCCGAGAGCTAACGTGTGCAAAAGGTCCGCAAGATTCTGCTTTAGATGCGGTGGCAAGGCAGGCTGCTTGCCATTGTTGCAAACCGCATCGACGAATTCTTTTGGTGTATACGTCCGCTCCAAATTACAGTCTCTTCTTCGGGTATTCCAGTCGCAGGTGGTTTTAGGCGGCGCGGTGATTGGTAATTCTTTGTTCCCCTGAGCGGGAAATGTTGATGTGCTCATTCCCAAACAGTTCGGCCATCATTTCGTTGCTTGTTCCGGCGGAGATCAGGTGGGAGGGGTAATCTTAGTCGAGTCACGTGCCCGGCTCCTCCTGCACCGCCCCACTACACCTAGTGAAGTGAGGTGATGTCACAAAAGTGGCCAAGCCAGGCAGGGAAATAAGAGATCAAGGGCTTTCAAAACAGAATAGCACAGTTCAATCTCATTCAGCCTATCTGAACGGTCACACTGCCATAGAACAGTAGCTTAGCTTGAGGCTTCGTCCCAAGATCTTCCACGAGAAGCGGGGTAATCACCCAGGCCCTGTCCCAGGCTGACCTAAGCTGACGTTGTTACAGCTGATAGCCACGCTTGGGAAGTACGCAGACCGATCAGACAGAACGCGAACCGCCGTCAACGCCCTACGGTCAGAGTAGCAATGTTGGTGGCGCCGCCGCTATCATCAGCCTTAAACTCTCCCTCGTCATTTGGTCACACGGGCATGCAACAATGCGCAAAGTAGCCGGGGTCCTCCCCCGCCTCCTCCCCGTCTATTTCTCTGTCCTTCATCATCCAGATTCATATCATGCATAGTCCATAATGGCGCCAAAAGATAGGCTGGACATGTCGGACAACCATGAGGAAATCATTGTGGTGAAAATGAGAAGCTGCGACCTGGGCGTAGCGGCAAACATTGATAGGGAGCCTTTCGGCAAAAGAACCGAGCAAGCCGCGAGCGTCAACATTTCGGATTTCAATACTCCGTCTAAGGCCGAAGCAAACAGAAACAAATACACGAGCCAGAGCAATGCTAGTTCACGCCGCGACACTATCAGAGAAAGCACAACCTCGTCGCATTTCCTCTGGAGAACATCAGCGCCCATTGCATCTGCAAAATATGGAGGATACTCTCGAACACTGGACCGCTTTGCAAGCCTGCGGCCGTAGCGGGGCTTGGCTTCTTTGAACATGAAGATGCTGGCGCGTTGCGGGCCGCAAGTGGGAGGCGGGTTGTGCCTGATACGCAATGCTCTGTCAAGTACCCAAGCAAAAACTTCGATGGCTGCTACGAGACGCTAGGTTCAGATTAGGAAACGAATATTTTTCTTCCTCGGGGGTGGGAGTTCAATCTCTGACTCGTCCACGGCCAGACACTGTGCACCTTGTTGATGTCGCTTCCCATCTAATATAAACACTATCTCGATTTACTCGTCCCACCGCATTAACTGTTCTAAATAACAACTACACCCTCTTCACCGGCCAAAACATGCAAAATGCACCCTTTTGAACTATAAGTCGTCTATGCTGTCAGGGAAAATGCGAGAATCGCTTTGCGGCCAGCAAGTTCTCTATGTGAGGGGTTTACAGCAAATGGTTCAGAAGCGACGTCGTGAGAAGACATCCTTTAGCTCACGTACTACCATTTGCTGCACATAACGCGTGTGTTGCTCCCTCATATGTTTCAGAAACCCAATTTCTGAATAGCTTCGGAGGCGAGGGAAATGCTCATGAGAGGCTTCAGGCTTTTCATAACCCGCAGCAGCTAAGCCCCCAGAACATTCGACTTCACAAGCCCGGCAGTACAGTGGGTTGCTGACTTGATTCCCATTAACCGCTGGAAACAAAATAGCCCCTTGATTCCCATTCACGTCTTCCAATGTTTTAGTCCCCTTTTTCCCGTATTTGCGCCCCAATTGCCCGTACCAGCTTGCTCCATTGTCGTCTAGACGCCGCCGGGAAGACGGCGATGTTTCTTTCGAGGTTGGCCTCTGTAGTCGCCGTACTAGCTCAAATGGAACAAGCAGCCTTCGGCGATTACATGGACGCAACTTTTTACGTCTGTAATAGCCTCCAGGAAAGCTAGACAGCGTTGGCAATTTCGCAACTCGTCGTACGGACAACCCAGAACACTTCGCCGCTTCACCCAGTGTCAACAGCCAATAAGCCGGTTCCGTATATAGACACTTCAAACAGCATCTCTTCAGGACAAGGATGGACAGAAGTTCGCCATATCCGCCACAAGTTGCACAGGTTTCCGTTCGCAGGATCGTGTCGAGAGCGGACAAGTCGTGCAGCCACAGGAGTTTGGTCCGATGTAGCGCTATGATCGCCAGACCCGCGAGATTCGTTACCCGCTTAAAAGGGACGGAGGACATAACATAAGAGCGCAGCGTGTAAGATGATTGTAACATTGCCCATATTGCCTCGTAGGGGAGGCGAAGCATTATCAAGTGGATCAGCTCCGGAACAAAGGGTACAGTACTTCGCGGCCTTTCTGCCCCAACGAACTCTTTTGGGATCGGTAGCTGCCCAGGTTCACGCTTCACCAATGTTCCAAGGTTGCCGCTGACCTCCCAAGGTGGTCTTGTCGCGTATGGGGTAATGAATTGGCGCTCTATTGGTCTTTGCTTTCTGGTAGCGCGTCGTTGATGGGAGTTTAGCAGTGCAGCTTCGGCGAGCATTGTCGATTTCAACGTATCGGCCACGGCATAACATCCGTCGCAGAAGTCGATTCGTTGGGTTCATCCCCGTTTGCAAAGTAGTAAGTTCCAAGTGGCGAGAGATGGACGCGCGAGGACGCCATGAAAGTGAATCGCCATTCGCGTCCTACGGTGCATTAGGGTGGGTCCTATGACCCGGCCTGGACGCAGGCCGAAGTCTCCCAGGAAGCCGACGCACCACCAAGTTAGCGGGCGCTTACTTGGTACGCTCCGCCACCCTGCCCATTCCCACCAGGCCCTGTCTGGTCTGACCCGCTTGTCACACAGCGTCCCACCAGAGGGGCTTGAAGCCATAGCCGCGGCAGGCATTTCCAAGTCAAAGTCGAAAAGGAAACTGTAAAATTGTTCGAACGAGATGAAACCTTCTTCTGTTCGTAGAGTTAACAAATGCCAGCCGCCCAACCTGGTCCGAGGGACCAGAAGCAGGTGACGTATCAAAGAATAAAGCTAAGGTAGATTCAATGGTGGCTTGGCTTGTCCCGATTGGGAAAAGTGGGTGGACGCATCATCTGTGCGCCAATGTTACGCGACCGGCACACCCACCCCCTGCTAAACGTTTGTCCTCATTGGGAAAAGTGGGTGGACACAGCGAGCACTCACCAGCCGTTCCGTCCCCCCTTTCCGTCGTCCATCGACGGCTTGTCAGTGCGCACGGCCCACATCACCCATGCCTTTCATTCAGCTGATTGGGAGGAGTTCGTGACAGCCGCAGCTGGCCGCGGCCTATTTGATGCCGTCTGCCACTAAATTCCGCACTACCGTATCCGAGATGCGCGCATATCAGACCCCAAAAAGGAGCACTGAGTCGAGAAAAGTGGCGCTTTTTAAGACTTGGACCAGGCGTTGAAGGTCGACCTGAACTGTGGGTCTTGCAGTGCCACAGGTTGCCTCTCGCAACGCCTCCCCAGCTTTGCCGCAGCGCCGTGAGGCAAGGTCACTTGTCACCTTGCTAGCGGCAATGTGCTGCATCATTAAACTTGCCGACGGAGCCGGTGCAAGATTTACAGCTGTTTGTGTACCCGAAAAAGCAAGTTTCGTGGATGGCTAGAGCGTGGCATACGGCCAATATTGTGCTCTATTGCTGCGGCAGCTACGAATCTATATCTGAATGCCGACTCCGTATGCTTTCACTTCATCGACAAGTCTCAGTCAGCAGTTTATCCGCTATTCCGGCCGCTTGCCATTTGTTTTATGCCGTTGTCTCTTGTTCTTGGCTGTGGCTAGTCTAGCGAAACGGGAGAGTAGGTCCTACTTTACGCGGGTTCACTGCAAGACGTATTTCGTCCGCGGTTAGGCCCGCACTGGGCATGACCAGCTGACCAATTTGAGGGCAGCATGATGATATTGGGCAAGCCGCCCAGTCGACTTCGTGGCTAACTCTTTCACCACCAACACTTCTCCCGCTAGCCGTCGGGCGCTGGAACTAGTTGTACGTTGTTTTGCCATCTGGAGTACCCCAGGGAGTCGTTAGCGGTGCACTACAGCAACAGCGCTACCACCATTCAGCGGCTTCAGGTGGCCCATTGTACTCTTGAGAGTGCCCGGTACTTCTCGGTCATGTGTGATAGCGCTAGCACATACCTAGGTGGCGTTCTCGGCGCCGTCCCCGCACTCGGCCTGCATCCTGCAAATAACCAGGTAAAAAGCTCTTGTCTAAGAGTACCTGCTGCCCCTGTTAGCTTCCGATCATGAAGCTAGAGCTTACCTTCGGTTCGGAGGCGCATGTCAAAGGATCTCGCATCGTCTTTCTTTGCCTGTTGCAATGCCTAATTTCGGCGCCAACCACAATTACCCACTTCATGCATTCACCAGCTTAGCAAGAGCAACCTGCACATCACACCAGCTCATTTCGTCCAACCCGGGTCATATCGTTGCTGTTTAGTCCGTACAAGGGCGTCATCGGGCTGCCATTGCAACCCGTGCTACAGAGCACCATATCCCATCGTCGAGCCGTCGCCGTCGTGCTTAACTATCTGTCCGTGTTCTGTATGACAGTCTTTGGTGCACAACAAGAAAGCAAATATGGACTACAGTCGTGTGCACAGCAAACCACATCTCATGTCGGATGGGACTGCGCCAGCTACGCCTCTACAGCCCGCTCATCCACACCCGCTACCGTTATCGCACGTTCCTTCTTGTTTTCCTCCTTCTCCGCACCCACAGCTGCCGGTCGTGGCCGAGCATTCTCAAACATTTCCAGCACAGCATCCAGATGTTGCGTCAGTCCGATTATCTCATGCGCGAACCCATAGTCAGCATCTACAACGTTCAGAAATTGACCGCCGCAATCAAGAGCGAACCCCGCCTGCGCCGGGGCAAGACAACTACCACCACGACCATTGCCCGCCACAACCTCACAGACATCCACCGCACTCGTCCGCTCATGAAGGAGCCGTTGCGCCTCTCGTATCGGGTCCTTCTAGTACCCAGTCAGCGCTTCCGTCGTCTCATCCGTCAGTGTCGTGCCCTCCGCCAGCCAAAGGACATCGTTATTACAAACAAACCATTCCGACAGCCAGCACATGCTTTTCTGGCGCAGCCCCGCCAACACCACTTTCACCGTGTGATGAGGCGACCAGTTCCAACTCGGACGCGCTCTTAAATGCGCGGCCACATCCTGGAGCGCAGAAAAAAAATACAAGAGCAAATCAGGTAACGCCACAGGTGTGACTATTCCCGGATGCGCAGCCGCTGATTTTGTTCCAGGCCTGCGATACGTGTCGACAACTCAAGGCAAAATGCGACGAAGAACGGCCATGCAAGACGTGTCGTGACAAGGGTACCGAGTGCAGATACCGCGAACCCGTTCCAAAAGCCACCGACAAAGCACTATCTGATATTCTCGAAGGAATTCTCACGATGCAAAGCGCTTTGGTCGTTCTAACAGACCAGTTCAAGGTCATGGATGAACGTCTTACCTTCATTGGAAAGTCTGTCGGCCCTCGCCCTGACACCATTGTCGCCAAAGCTGAAGCTCTTGGGGCGTCCCGGCACTATAAAAGCGCCGGCTCGCCGGACGCTGGGGATGACAATGGTGCCTATGGTGCGCAGGACCTTGGCGGACATAATACCATACCAGAAGACGAGGTCGAGAGGGAGCCTGGGCCACCAGTCCCACCGGGAGAACCAGCAATCCCGATAAATCACACCACAATGGCTGGGCTACTGCTCAATTGGCCATCAATTCGAGAGTTGACCAAGAGTCACATTGAGCGGGCGGGTATTCACTATGTTGGGGAGTATCCCATCAGCCAAGAGCAGAACCGGGGCCTCTTAATATTGTACGGGAGGGGTGAGGACTCTCACTCTGCCCGTCAGCAACGAGAGCATCTGGACCACGGGAATCTTGAAATGGGTGACGATTCATCAGATATAGCTTCTCCATCTCCGGCCGCCGATTGGGGCTATTTGGGAGGAGGGAGCCCCCATGATCAATTCGAATACCGCGGTGGGGTACTCGGAGTAGACGGCAACCCAGACTTTACAGAGGCGAAAGTATGGTCGTACGTGGAGAGCTTCAAAGAGCATATTCTCAATATGCACCCTATATTACAACCTCATACTATCACCGAATGGGTGCGTCACTTCTTGGACACTCTCCCGACTGCGCCAGCTCGACAGGAAAAGTCTTCGAAGACATTTGCGGTCGGTGGGAGTACCCCGGCTGTGCCGGAGAGAACGGGCGCAAAGCGAAAGCGATCACCTGCCCCTGATACCACTGAGTCGTCGGCCATGTCGCCGCCAGCAAAATCGGGCAAGCCGAACAGGACGATCCATACTGCACTCGTGCTCACCATTCTTGCTTTGGGTAAAGTATGCCAGCATCGCGAGAGAATTCCGGATGCCTTGCACTATTCTGATGCCGGGCAGCATGGAAGCCCACTGGTGCGTAACGGGATTCCAAGCTCGCCCAAACAAGGCTCCACGCCAACATTCTCATCCAGATCGGCGTCGTCTGGCCTTCCTTCACCAAGGGAGCAAGATAAGAGCCTTCAGAGTCGGCGGTCGTCCACCCAAGGCGGGTCACGGCGTGGACCCAACATGAAGAACTATGAAGTCATACCGGGATTGGAATACTTTGCGTTGGCGACGGATATATTGGGTAACCATGCCGGGTCGTATAATCGCATGAAAAATGTATACGCCAACATCTTTGCCGGCCTATACCACGGCCAGTTGGCTCGACCGCTGGAAAGTTTTGCGTTCATCCACCAAGCTGGTCACAAGCTTCAAGTCGCCATGCGGCCGTACGTATCCAAGATTTCACAGTATAGGAGTTAATCTGCTAACAGCACTCGCAGGAGCCTCGATAAGTTACGAAAAATTAAGCGAAATGCCGGATTCATACAGGAGACCAAGCATAACCAGCTGGCATTGGCATTCTGGACGTGCCTCCAACTTGAAAGGTGACTATATGATAATCCTACGTTTGATGCGTCATATACAGTACTAATGATGTACAAAGCGACTTGATTGCCGAATTACCTGTACCACCATCAGGCCTACTTTCGTACGAGAACGACATGCCACATCCAAATATGAGTCTGCTTCAAGGGTTCTCTAAACCGATTCTCGACAGCTACCTTGGGCAGCTTTATCTGCGGACGCATCTCAACAGCATCCACCGCATGTTTTACTCTCCCGACGATG
>PXYN01000370.1:0-27756 GCA_003056585.1 Lecanicillium sp. MT-2017a
TCTTCCGATCTCCCTAACCCTAACCCTAACCCTAACCCTAATATTATATATACTTTAACTAAAAAGGAACTTTATTTAATATAAATATAGAGTAAGAAAGAGGTTTATAGAGATATATATCTTAGAAGAGTCTAAAAACTTTTTAACTAAAGAGATAATATTCCTTATATATTTTAGGACTATTGCTTTTATAAGCAGGTAGCTTAGAGCTTCTATATATCTATATTAGAGACTATTAGTAATACTAATATTAATTTCTATAAATAAGATTATTAGCTATTTAGTAGAAATATTTACTTAGCTAAAATGCCTACTAGCCTTATAGACTATAAAGATAGGCAATATAAGCAAGTTATTATTAGTAATAATAATATTATTATTAACTTTAAAGGTACTATCTCTTTTACTAAAATTCTATCTATTATTAAAAAGGGTTTTAAAGCTTATATATAGATATTTTATTATTAGGATAGGAGGATCTTAGTATATTATAAATATATATATAAATATCTAAGGCAGTGTGTTATAGTAGATTGAACCTTGCGAGTTGAAATTAGTCACCTACCTAAAGAGAGGTTAGGTATATACAAAAAGCTAGATTAGCTACTAGCTAGTTAGAGAATATTAACCTTTTTAATATATTATTTTGCTTTTCTTTATAGAATTTTATTTCCTATTGCTAAATCAATTAATTATATATACCTTTATAGCTTAATTTATTCTTTAAATTGTATATTTAGTGCTATAGTCATTACCTCTTTATTAAGAGTAGCATATATTAACATATACCCTAACACAACCTCACCAAATTCATCTACACATTTTGCTGCTTGATTATGGAAGCTACTATGTCTAATCAATCGTCTGCGGACATTTGTTTTACCACATACGTCGAGGGAAGAGAGTTGGCAGCCTTGCATAGGGCACCGATACTCGCGTTGTGGGTGGTTGTCAAGAGCTTCGCATTCTTGGTTGTTGGCTTTGTCTATATGGTCTTGTTTCCCTGCATCACAGCAGTAGCTATAGAATCTACTATATAACCTTCTTTTTATAATAGTTATAACTTTATTATTATTAACTATAATATTAGTCCTTATATTAAATATTCTATTATATATAGCTATTTTTAAAGTAAGTGGTTAAAAAGATATAAAATATTTTATAATAACTCTTATAATTTAAATACTCTAGATTCTCAACCTATAATAGTTTCTATAGGCAGTAGACTAAGATAATATACTTTTAGTATTAGAAATAGCTAAAAGAATTAGTAAGTATATATATTTATTTTACTCTCTATATAATATATTAAATATTATCTAGAATATAAGGGTATAAGGAATTTAATATTATATAAGCTTAGCTAGGCCTTTAATAAGAGTAATTAAATAAATCTATAGTTTAAAGACTTAGATCTACTAAAGGAAGATATACTTTTATAATATTAAAATAATTTAATTAAGAAGATATAAGACCTAAGTAAGTTTATTTATAATATTTTTAATAGTAATAATATTACCTAGATAGAGCATTACCTTACGATTATCTACCTTTAGTCTTAAGTATATTAGGAGCTTATAGGAATATTATATTAGTAAGTAAGATGTATATAATATAGGATAACTATCTAATAGTAATATCTAAAATAAATTATATCTACTGCTAGTAATTAGTAGAGGAAAATTCTAGTCTATATAAGCTATTAAAAGAATTAATTAAGGCTAATAAATCCCTAATTTTCTATTATAGTAGCCTAAATAGTAACTTTATTATTATAGGCTAGACTTAATTAGTATTAATAGGGTAAATTATATATACTATTAAAGTATATAGCCTTAATATTATACTATTATTCTAATTGGCTTCTTAATAGTGTTTAAGCTAGCTGTTAAAGAGATAAGGCAAAGGTTCCTAGACAAAGGCTTATAGGGACTTAGCCTTGCACTATCAGAGGGCATCACTGCTATAGACTGCCTTAGAAACTTCTACTTTACTAGAGACCTAAAAGTGCTACTATATAGGGTCTTCTAGCTACTTAAGATATTAGAAAGCCTATATAAAGTAGGCTAGCAATATATAAATCTAGATATACTAGATATTTAATAAGGCTAAGGGAAATTATATACTAGTAAATAGCTAAAAAATATAAATAATAGGCTAATATTAATATATATAATATCTTTAGCCTATTATTATAGCTAAAAGATAGCTAAAAACTGCTATAGCTAGCTTTAGTTTGCAGAGCTAAATAGGCAATCTATTAAAGGGATTATAATTATAGGCTAATTCCTTAAGAAGGTCTTCTGCAAGCTATAGATACTGCAGATTAGGACCTTTATAGTATACTAGCTATATTAGCAGCTAAACCAGGGCATATAGGGCAGCCTAGAACAGTCAACTATAGCAATAGATAAGGGCCTTTGCATATAGAAGGTAAGTAATAACCTATTTTATAAGAAGTATATTTTGCTAATACTATCTCTATTTATACTATATAGCCTTCTAATAGTAAGCCTATAGAAAACTAAACAGACTTATATCTAGCGGCCTTATTCTAAAAGATAAGGACAAAAAGTGCACTAGGCAGGACTATATAACTAAGGTATACTATACTCTATTAAGCAAAGGAGCCTATAAAGCTATAGTATTTACACTAGCCTACTCAACCTAATTTATAATAGTATATATTATTTTTTAGTATATAAAGAAAGAATTAATAATAAAGGTATATTAGATTAAGGGTATAGAGATAGCTATATAATTAATTAAAATTAAATAGATACTAAATTAATATTAATAGAGGCTTATATATATTAGGATAATAATACTTATAGAGACTATAATATCTATATATATACTTATAGCCTAGCCTAGCAGCCTTAAATAGGCTATACTAGAAGCAATAGAATAAATATACCTAGGCCTACTATAGAAGAGAGCTAGAAGGTAAAAGATTAACCTTAGGTATAATATATCGATTTAAGATATACCTTGCCTAGTAAGCAATAGTTTTATAAAGCTTAAGTATATCTTTATAAAAGGTAATATTAATATCCTAGACTACTATTAGTAAGTAAAGATATATCTAAATAAAAGGCTTAGAAGCCTACTCTATAACTTAATATTTATAATAGTACTTATATTTAAGGTATTATTAGTTATATTATAGATAGCTCTTAGTAATTAGATATTTAGTAGTATAGAAAAGAAAATAGACTTTATATTGCACACTATAAATATAGTAATATAAATGCTCTAATTCCTTACTCTAGAAGAGTTCTTATAGGATAAAGATAATAGGTCAATACTATAGATATCTAAGATAATAAAGAAGATAGGTAAGTATACTATAGGTAGTCTTTAGCTAGCTAGGAACTTATATAGCAAAAATAGAATATAAGGGGGTTAATAATTAGGTCTTATATAAGCTTAGCTAGGTAGAGGTTAGCTCTAGGCAAGATAGCCTATAGAATAGTAAGTATATACTAGTATATAAAGGAAAACTCTATAGCCTATACTAAAAATTAATAATATTAAAGAATAAGCTAAGGGCTTTTATTAGATATATATTTAATAGTAGTGATAAGGTATAGGTAGATAGATACTTAACTTTGCTTTAAGATATATAAAATAGCACTAACCTGCAATAGTATTAGTAAAAGACTAAAATTAAGGCAATAGGGTTCTTCTTAAGGCTTATCTTGTATATTAATTAAGGAAACTAGTAAATAAAATAGTAGTAGCTAAAACTGGCTATATTTCTAGGAAAGGTTATATATACTAGACAGTGAACTATATACCCTCCTTATCTAATTGGCTCACAACAGTATTGAATCTGGCCACCCTAGAAAGAATAAACTATACAAGCTCATCTTACGCTTATACAAGTAGCTACGACTTAGTGCCGATACAAAACAATTTGTCTACAACTGCTGCAGATGTTAGAGTAATAAGAACTCCTACCTATAGTACTAAGGCACCCTAAAACCCCTCCCTATACCTTTATATTGATAGAAAGATCTATCAGTAGACTTTATTAGCCTGCTGCTACCTATGCCCTACAGGTTCGATATAATTATAATTATAGTAGACAGACTATCTAAAGACCGATACTTTATACCCTATAGGATTAATATAAAAGCCTCTAATCTAGCTATGCTCTTTATCTAAGATATCTAGAAACTCTATAGGTTGCTAGATTCTATTATCTCTAATAAAGGGGCCCTTTTTATCTTAGAATTCTAGAAAGTAGCTTACTACTATCTATAGATTAATATTAGCCTATTAACTGCTTACTACCCTAAAATAGATAGATAGATAAAGAGTGCAAACTTATTTTTTAAATAGTATCTTTATTAATATATTAGCTTTGCCTAAGATAACTAAGATAAGTAGCTTTTATTAGTAGAATTTATAGTCTGTAATATTATAAGTAACTTAACTAGTATATTACTATTCTTTATAAATATAGGCTATTACCTTTAGATAAGTTTTAGGCCTCTCTAAGCAATATTATATAAATTACCTAAAGTACTAATAGAATACTATAGCAAAGGCAGTAAGTTTACTATTAAGATATAAAAAATCACTAATCTACTTAAGATAAACTTACTTTCTGCCTAGGCTATATAAAAATAGTTTGCAAATATAAATAGATCTTTAGTACTAGCCTATTATATAAGCAATATAGTGCTCTTTAGTATATATAATATTAAATCAACTAGGCCAATCCTAAAGCTAGACTATAAGTTTATTAGCCCCTTCTATATAGAATATATACTTAACCTCTATATCTACTAACTTAGCCTACTATATAAATTAAACTCTATTTATAATACTTTCTATACTTACCTATTGCAACTAGTGCCTAATAATCTACTATCTAGCTAATATAATCTACTACTACTACTAATAGTGCTAGATAAAAGCAGGGAGAAGCTCTAGGCAGTCAAAGAGATATTAGACTTACAATATATAAAGGGGAAGGGCTTCTAGTATCTTATACTATAGAGAGGTTTTAGTCTCTAGGAAACGATATAGAAACTATTGTATAATATAGTCAATGCCTATATCGCCTTCTATAAGTTTGAGAAGCGCTATAGAAATAAGCTAAGACTGATAAAAAAGGAGGTGAAAGTAGCATAAACCTAATAAAGATATAATATCTAAAAAGTCTGTCAATAAAAGGGTAAAGGAGAACTATATATAAGGGAATTATATGATATAAGTTTGATAAATGTCTTATTTTAAACCTATGTAAAATAGCCTTAGTGAGTATATTCCTTATAAATCTCTCTCCTTTTCTCCTTGTAAATAATCACTTGATCCAAGTTGCACTCGACCTTGCTCATGCCTTGCACCGTCACACTCTGTGCTCTGCTGGGATGGGCTGGACTGGCTGCCTCCACTCTGTACGATCTAGTAGCTTGTATCCCTGCCACGCTGCCAGCTTTGCAGTTGTACGTTGGTGCACTTCTCGCCTCTGCAGTTGTGGCCTGCTGTGTGCCAATGCCGTGTTATGGTGTTGTGTGTAATCGTCAAGTATCGGCATTGCGTGCAGCTGAAGCCCTTTTCTGTGCGCAGTACTGGGCGTGGCGGGCTGTAGTCTGGACGTCGCCGCACGTATCTGACCTTGGCTACGTCGAGTAATGCTGTATAATCTATAATCTCCTTTAACTTCTGTCCTTTGACTTCATGTGTGCTACGCAAGTGACGCGCTGTAGATGACCCCGATGGGATGGCAAAGCAGCAGACCCTGCAAAGTATCACCTTGCACTTATCGTCATAGTAGATGTATTTGTCAGTGATTGCTGACATCGCTGCACTAGCTACTATATTATCTGAAAGAAGAATAGAGACTCTTAATGTACCTGCTGAATATATGTGACGGTGCAAGGCACGAGCAAGGTCGAGTGCAACTTGGATCAAGTGATTGTTCACAAGGAGAAAAGGAGAGAGATTCGTAAGGAATACACTCACTAAGGCTATTTTACACGGGTTTAAAGTGAGACATTTATCAAACTTGTATCATATGATTCCCTCACAGATCCCTTGATAATTGCTTTTGGTAGCTTCAGCCTCTGTTTGGTAGCTGCAAGTGCTGTATCAGAGCTTGTGACTTCACCTGCCGTTCAGAAACAACTGTAATGAGCTGGCGGACCAACTCGCAAAACAAGGGGCCACGCTTCCCATAGACGAACACCTGCCCTCTGTCTCGTATAGGAAAGACAGACGAAAAAGCAGATATCAATCGACTTCCGAGCCTGGTGGGCGTTGGTCGAACGAACGGAGTACTCTAAACTTAGCCTCCAGGCCGAGCTGAAGAAACTCCCGGAACTCAGCCTCCCCCGCCGCCTGCTCGGCTATCTACTGACAGCACGATCACAACACGGAGACTTTGCGGACGAGAGATTCCACCCCGGACAGGCGACGCTGGAGTGCCCTTACGGGCGCTCGAAGTCGCCAACCCATCTGTTCTACTATAGAAAGATCCCTGGCCATCTCCGGGTTCGGATGGACCCCGATCTAGAGACGGCGATAGGGAAATTTCTCGGTAGATCCTATAAGGTGTATATGCGTATAGCTGACTTATACTACTCGAAGATCAATAAGCGCATATAACACCGCGTAGGGTGTATAAGCCTAGCGCGCTCTGTATAATATCTAGCCCGAGTCGTTTGCGCTACTCGTTAAGCAATTCTCTAATTTCCTTTGTTTTTAGCGATATACGCCACCGATAGTAGGGCTCCCGCTGGTCCCCGTAGAAAGACCAGGAGATAAAGGTTGCTGACGCGACGCGCCCGCGGCGGCAACCGCGGGCGCAGATGGCCAGCGACATCGTGATCCCGCTAACGGGTATCGATACTGAGAGATATTTGCCATTTGGCGCGATCCTGCTGCAGCTGGAGGATGATGGCAGGGAGAAGTATTTTAAGGGCACCTACGAGTAGTGAGAACATGGGCGCGGGTTGCGCTCTGTGGGGGCCTACTAAGTGGGTACGACTTCTTGTTTATCCGTAGATGGCTCGTTAGCACGTCCAATGGCCTACTCTAGGGCGCAAACGGACGTAATCAATTCAGTTAGGCGTTACTACGGTTCCCGCCTGACCTAATGTGGTCGCAGTTGTACTCCCTAACATTAGGAGCACAATGGCTCCGCCACCCGTGCTTCAGCCTTCCACAAGAACAGAGAACTCGGTTTACGGCCGCCGTATGCATTCTCAAGGGTTGCCTGAACCTGCGCTAGTAGGGCAAGATGGCTGCAGGTAGGTGGTACCACTCTGGCTATAGGTGCACCGGGTAATACAGCTGTACTGGCTAACACATCCTAAACGAGCAAACTACGAGGACTATTGATTGCTCTGAAACTCCCGCGCTGAGCGGGTCGCGTACGGTCGCGTTCCTTAACATCAACGCGCCCAAAAAAAAATCACGTCAGCACGTGCACTGCATCACTGAGTCGATCGATCACTGGGTGTCATTCGATTCGCTTCGAATCTGCGACAGCGCATTCAGATTCGATACGAATCGAACAGGTACTTGACAGATTCGATACGAATCGACTTTCTTGGCATTCGATTCGATATTCGTAAGACTTGGCATCGAATGAATCTATCGATTCGACTCGTATTCGATAGATGTCTATCCCTGCCGTGAGAGGCAGCTGGGCTGGGCATCAGGCCTGTCCGCCGGTTTCGAGGCGATCGCGACTGGCTCCGCGCTGAAGAGTCAAGCATGGAATGTGGGGGACAACCCGAAGTCTTGCCTGCTAGGTTGCGGGCGACTTTCTGGCGCTTTCTGGGACTGCCCTCCAAGGACGATTGCATCATCTCGACTCTGGCCCTCGCCTAGACATAAACTGCCCGCTCGAGCCAGACGCAGAGGTGTCGACACTTGAGCGTGTGAGCTCTCTTCACGCACACCCGTCTCTGCGCACTTCGTACGTGTAGTATCGTTCTCGTATAGGTTTGCTGAAGTAGTCCAGGGGCCTTGACGCTCGTGGGTAGCAGCTGCGGACATTTTGTTGTCGCAGAGGGAACACGCAAAGATCAAGAAGCACTAGAAAACAAATTGACTTTGGCCTTGGCTGCATCTAGAAACGCAGGCTCTCGTGGCCCTTAAGTAGACTGGAACGTCAATCCGGTCAGGTCAGTGCCTCGCTGGCCGCCTCGGTGCCGACGGCTCCAACATCCCTGTAGTGCCTTCCTCAGTAGGGCAGCGCCTCACCAATCACGGAATTGCCGAGTCACACTGGGTGCACTCGGTGCTTTCGCATATGCACGCTCCGCCTGCGTGGGCAGGTTGTAGCTCATGTTGATCACCGGGTAGCATGATGACGTTCCAAGGAGGTGGCTGCTTCGCCACACCAAGCCAGGGGAACTTATTCCACTTCCTGATTGGCTCAATAGGAATGACTTGAAGGTCAACCCGAACTTTCTCGCTCCAGTCTCCCAGATCGCATTTTGCAGCTGCATATAATCACAGGGCGTCTTGTGATAAAGACGAAGCGATGATAATTGGGAAATGTTGACTCGCTGCTGAACACGCAATGTGTCATCGTCTGTATTCCCAGAATGGACTAGGATGCGTGTGGCACGAGTAGTCCATGTTGTGCTCGTTGAGCCGTGCGTGTAACAACAGCAGCATGACGGTGCCCTTCCGCGGCAGAGGTCACTCCTTCAGCCGCACGGCTCGGCGTGAGTCTTCGGCGCGGGGTCGCCATAGGCGGCCGGCCTCATTCACAGGATTTACATAAATAAGCATTTCATTTCACTTCGCGGGTACACACGCGCAGGTTCAGCCAGGTCACAGAGTACCGAGAATACGCTCTGTCCTTTCTTACCGATACCTGGGCCGCATACTTCTGGAAGAACATAAATAATGGGGATGATAATTTTTACAATGATGCTGAGTCTCTTGGCTCGAACAGCAGTCGCACAACTGGAGGCCCAGGCAACCATCACCGCCGCAGCAACGCTGCATAGCCAAGACAACACGCTTACAAAAAGACAAGTCGGCCCAGAATTCATTGCATACGAGCCATATTCCGGCCAATGTGTGTACTCAACTTACCCTGAATAATTTCTCTTTGCTAACGAACGGTTGAAAAGGGTTCCCAGTGACCTGTAGCTCAGGCTACGAGTTTGTTCATAGGGGAGCTATTGGTGACTGCTGTCCCATAGGAGCCTCTCCTTGCAGCACGTTTAATGAGAGATGTTATGAGAATGCCTGGTAAGCTTGACTCGCCTGTTTTTTGTATACAGACGAACTAACAAGGCGCCTATAGCGATCAAGACCATGTCTGTGACACTGTGACCGTTAAGCAGACCAGTGGAGCGGGATATCCAGATGTTTGGTCCGTGATGCGGTGCTTTCCTAAGTCAGAGTTTTACGACAGAGCGAGGACGTTCTACCGGAACACTTTCGCATGTAAGTTCACGGTGCTGGCATATGATGTTTCTGCTTCCAATACATAATACTTACAAAGACTTCAGTGATTACAGGGCCAGAAACAGTCATCAGAACCGTCACCAGAACCGTCACCAGAACCGTCACGGTGACCGAGACTGTAACAACGTCCGGAGGTCACCAGGTGACACGCGTCTCTGCGTTAAACTCGATTCTTGCTACCGTAACGATTTTACTTTTGCTGATAATTTAACACTGGTATGCTCTCGGCTCACCAGGAGGCTATGTTGCAATTGTGTCGGGAAATGAGCAAGTCTTGATTTCGAAGTAGGTTGTAGCATTGGTCTTCGCAGGAGTTTCGTTTCGACTAATCATTCGTTTGCCAACGTCATGGCAGAATGCATTCCTGCGGAGATATTATGTTCATGCTAAACAGCATTGAGGTGTTTTGACATGGACAACAGACCGACCGCTTCCTGTGGCAGCCTTGCAATCAGTGTGTCCAATAGTGTGATATTACCATATATAATTAGATTTTGGAAGGTAATATCATATATGATAGGGGCAGAGCCCTCACCATATCATATCAGGTTGATATGATATGATGACAATATATGGTAATATACACGGCCATATTATTCACGTGACAGTCCTAAGCTTATGATTCATGAAATTGTTCCCAGATCTACCGCCGCAGCCTCAAACGCAAATTCTACCCTCATATTTACCCAGGCTACGGAATCTCTCCACTTTGATCAAGGCCGCAAAACGGTAGCAAAGAGACAAACCCGCACAAGGCGTGAAAACGTCTTGTGGAAGTGCGATGGCAGCGCGGCCGCTTAAAATGGTGTGCAAATGAGAGGTTTGTAGTGTCTAGTAAACAAGAACGTTGGTCCTACAATGGCACGAGCAGGCCAGTGAAGAGGCCACAATTTGCGGTCAGTGATACACAAGGCATTGCGGTGACTGGCTACCTGGCCCATAGGCGCCTATCCCCCATGCGGCGGTGCTGCAGGACGCGTATTGTGAGGGAATCATGTGATACAAGTTTGATGAATGTCTCACTTTAAACCTGTGTAAAATAGCCTTAGTAAGTATATTCCTTACAAATCTCTCCCCTTTTCTCCTTGTGAACAATCACTTGATCTAAGTTGTACTCGACCTTGCTCGTGCCTTGCACCGTCACACGTATTGAGTTGCTTGATTATAGGGCGCGCGCAGAGATGGAAATATTCTTTAAAAAAAAGAGGGAGCAGCTGAAGGATTACCTAGACAAGTGTAATACACGCTTCTCTATGCAAGCGGATGAATGATGAATAAAGCCTTTTGTTTTGGCTTTGGCCACTTTAGTGCCAACTCCTAACCCCTTCTTCTCAAGAACCAGCTAATCAGAGTCCATGACGGCTGCAATCCCACTGGTCTGCCACTTTAATATCGACCTACTCCCTTTTATAGAGAACTCCTTACTGCAGTAGAGGCTTCAGAAGATGTATAGGGAAAATATATAAAACCTAAGTCCAACATGCAACCATAGCGCGATATACACTATATAGTATATTCAAATACAATAGTTATAGTGACCTACTTGCTCATCCCTAACTCTTAATTACTAGCCCTTACTAGTAATTAGTAGATAAAAATAGAAGCTAGCATTTGCAAATTCTATTGCCTATACTCTATACTTAATTTGATAATATTGCACCCTATACTAAGACCTTATCACAATCTAATTAGACACTATATTATTAGTAGTAGCCTTAAGTAAATAGTCTGCTAT
This sequence comes from Lecanicillium sp. MT-2017a, assembly GCA_003056585.1. NCBI lineage: Eukaryota > Fungi > Ascomycota > Sordariomycetes > Hypocreales > Cordycipitaceae > Lecanicillium > Lecanicillium sp. MT-2017a. The sequence continues at coordinate 11,186 of PXYN01000370.1, forward strand.
TACAACCTATTAATAGTACTTTCTAATTATAATAGGATAGTATCAGTATATACTAAAATAAGTTACTAGGTATTAGAGGACTGCAAATTATAACCTATAAACAGAGCTTTTCTAGCTTTTAAGATTGCAAATATTAAAAGCCAACCCACAACTTTGCAAATAGATATCCCACAGTCTATAAATATTCCCTATACTTCTCACAGCTACTATAGCAATATAGAAACTAAGCAGGCAGAGAACTAGCCACACTGCAGAGTGGCAATAGCTGCCCTCCCACAGAAGCATGACAGAACAAGTAAAAACTTTACAGATATAATTGCCATCGAATGTTGATCCACAGTGCGAATGACCTCTGACCGCCTTCCTTGGTCCGAGAAGATATGCGTAGTAGAGCTCTAGCGAGGATGTTGAACCAAGGCCTCCTTGTTCGAGAAGAGCTATAGCACTTGGGTACCAGTGTTGTTTCAGGAGTAAAGTCCTTAGAAACGGTACTGGAATGCCGTGAACGAACTCTGATACATTAGACGGGGATTGATTGGCTTCATTTCGAGAGATGTGCATTGCGGCGAAGACCATTGTGGCATGTAAGATGGAAATTGACAAGTGGACTTTGACTGGCAGAATGCCAGAAGCTTCGCGGAAATATAAATCAGCGTCGTGGACAAGCCGCAAAAGCTTCTGGTACCTCTCCTCCTTCTTATCTTCCACTAAATCTGATATCTCATTCTGCCATTGATCAATATATCTTGGTAATAACTTCGTGTGGATGAAGCTGTGGCCATCCGTTTCGACAAAGTCTTCTGTACACACTTCCTTGCCTAGCGTTTCGGACAAGAATCCAAAGTATAGCCATGCCTGTAGAAGCATTGCTATCCTTTCCGTATCTTGACTCTGTTTATAATTGCCGCAAAGGAAGGCATTTGCATCTAAGCCATGTCGTTCAGGGAAATGTTTGAACCCTTTGTTGTCATACGTGTAGCCACAGCCTTTTCAAGAAAGGTACGGTACTCGTATATGGCCACGTGCACCATGTACAGTATTTTGTAGATGATCCATGAGCACCTGAAGTCAATCGAAGGCCGTGATGTGTACCCCCTTTGCCGTGGCGCAAGGCACCTAAAAGTTCTGGACCGAAGAGGCGCAAGTGGCGCACGGCTGAAGATGAGCCCAGGAATGGCAGTCACGGGAGAGCATATGGAGTTTATCCATGATGCCTCTGTATCAAAAACATCATGCCGCTGTATCAATTGCCAATTTGCCATATCTTTAGCTGGAGATTAAGGCGTCTCTCTCTCTCCTGCTCAGACTCCTCCGGCAGGGGCACTCGAGAGGGACTCACAGTCTCATTCGACAAATTTGGAGGCGCTGGATTCTGTTCCTGCCGGTGTCGTTTTCGGCATTGCTGGACTTGAGGGCAAGATCCTCAAGTCCGGTACCCTCTGCAGTCAGCTGGAGGGAGCGGTGCCGATTGCGTCTCTTCTTGCTGTGATGATTGGTTGCTTGCCGCGCTCTCGTTGATGCCCTGGTTGCCACACCTATTGCCTGTGGAACTTGTGGTTCCCGTAAGGCGGGTGGAGGCGGAATAACTGGGCTCTCGTCCGGCAATGGGGGTCTTGTGTTGATGGCGGTGCCATCGGGATCAATATAATCCCACACTTCCGGCTGCTGTGCCTGGGCCTTAAAGTAGATAAACCACACAGTCCAGCTAGCGGAATTCGTTAAGGATATCTGCTGGGAATCCATGGTGCCCTATCACACAAGGTTGCGCCATTTTTCCCGCTTCCTTCCTTAGTTATTTTTGAACCAACTCCTCAATTTATTGTGTCGTCCGTACGTGCTCGAGCAATCACACAGTGAAAGTATCAGAATAGTTATCTATCCTGCCGGCTAACCGGGCTCATAACTCTCGAACTACGGTCACAGTTGGGGGTCGTTTTTGAGGTATGCAGTTGAATCGCAGGAGGGTCCCCTGACGCCCCAACTAAAAAGGGGGTGCAGGTGGATGCTGCTCCGTAAGAAAATACACTGTAAGACTACTGGGTCCTGTCTTGGGATGTACATCGCACAGTGGCTGCAACAGGGCACCTTCCATGCTTGACACTAACCAATAATGACCTTTCTCGCGTTTATCGTACCCACCTGGCAAGGCGTTTTCGGCTCCACCTAATTTGGTACAACCACCGCCCGCGTACCGGGCCGATCGCCCGGAAAAGAACAAGTGAAAACTGAACTTTGAGGTTATACCATAGCCTGGGATTTTCTCAGCTTTAGCTGCCGAAATTCGGTAGTTTTACCTGTGCAGCATCGATCGTCGTACAGAACACAAGCAGCCTCTAGTAAGTCATCTATGCTAGCATTGTGCTGAATAGTAGCCTGATCTCAACCACGGGACGAAGCCCAACGAACGCCACGCTAGGCCGTTTGATTTGCCGTGCCTATTAACAAAGCAACCTCAAGGCTGCCAAATTTCCTTGGAACTGCACCCAAAACCCCTCCACCGCGGATAAGGAAATGGGATATCCTGGCACTAACCCGAGAAATTTCGGGACGGCATCCCGCCCTTGGGGTCGCAAAGGCGTCTCCACAAGCGAAATTTTGCAGCAGCTGCGACCAGGACTACCTAGCTAGTATTCTGAGACAACAACGCCCTTGAGGCGAACCAGCGGGCGAACAACAAGGCAAATGCTATGCATGAAGTGTGAGGTTGGGTGTAGGGTGTATGGGCAACAGATCGCTGTAAATGTAGTATAATAACTCCGGTGAGACCTGCAGCCTTGCATAAGGGCGAACGTCTCAGACATCACTGAACAAAACGCCTTTCGTAGATACTGTATCGTAGACTGAGACAGGGAGCTCTCTTTTCTGAACCCCCTGTGGCATACTTGGCTGCTCGCGGAAGTAGCCCTATTGGGAAGACCAACGTTTTTTGGGGGCCGGAGTGTTAGGCGTGCAACTGCACTGTATGCGACCATTGGAGCTATAAGAAAAAACAGCCAATACATATTCAGCGTCCTTGCCCTTTGACTGAGACATGCACCATGGCATCAGGCAGAAACCTTGGCGAGGTCGGCTACCACCAAACTCTTTGTTGCTTATTAATGCGACACCCGCCCATACTTTAGAGGCGAGAATTAGTATAAAAGAGCCTCCAACGGGGGGGAACGTATTTCGATTTTAAAGTCAGAGACACGACCACCGCTCTTTCTACTCACTTTATGCAACACACACTGTTTCTTCTTACTACTCTTACCATGCATACCGTCATCCTCCTTTCGCTTCTTGCCACGGTCTGTTCTGCCCTATTGAGCAACCCCCGGTTATTGAGACGCCAGACCACCTCCGTACCGTGCTCTGATTTAGGACGTAAGGAATGCGGCGTTGGTTGCATCGACCTGTCCGACACCTGTTGCCCAGACCAGGCTGGCGGATGCCCTTCCGATGAATACTGCGTTCTCGGCGACAATGGCAAGTACGGTTGCTGTGCAGACGGTGATATTTGCACAGGCGACGGTGGTGCTCGAACTGATCGAACCTTCTTAACTTCGACTTACTACGTCACTGAGGAATTACCTTCCCCTACTCAGGAACCTTCTCTTACCCAAGAACGTCCTCTTACGACTCAGGAAATGACAACCAATGACCTTCCAGGCGCCACATCGGCACCGCCAGTGGTCACTGGCGGTGCCGTTGGTGGCCGATACCCTTATTATGCACTTCAGGCCTTGGTAGCTGGTGTGATTGGCCTTGTTATTTAGGTAGGGTGGGCCAGTTATCGCTACCCGTGACGAATCAGTCAGGTTGTCCAATGTTGAACCACAACATTGTGGTACGCGTTCGACTCGCTCACGGACGCCAGCTTTCTCGTTTTATTCATTCCAAGTTAGCTATTCAGAGTCAATTGTGACGGTGCAAGGCACGAGCATGGTCGTGTGCAACTTGGATGAATTGATTGTTCACAAGGAGAAAAGGAGAGAGATTCGTAAGGAATACACTCACAAATGCTATTTTACACGGGTTTAAAGTGAGCCATTCATCGAACTTGCTCTCACATGATTCCCTCACAATCAAATTCTCACGATGTGCATGCGTGTAGCTGTGCTATTTATGCGTGATGGCTTAACTAGTAAAATAAGATCACGAACATTGTGGTTGATGTCTCTACACTTGACAGACCCGTTCACCCACGCGGCGGCTGCAGGTCATCCCACCATCGGTGAGGCCACCCGGCAGCTCAGAAACATCTCAACGTCGCGAACTACACGTCGAGCTGGACCCTCCATGATGCCATGATCAACCAGGTGTTGATATACACCCTCCTAATCGTCATAGATTAGGTCTAGATTAAGACCTCTTACCAATACTAAATCGTATACTCTGTCATACTCATTCTTCAAGGTCTATCGCCTAACTTTAGAGCTATGCTAGGCAAAGTACTCCTCAGCTACGTCGTCGCGCATCCCAAGCCCCTCTAAAGCTAGTCGCCAGGTCGCAGCCTCTGGAGTTGACCTAGCACTGGATATAGCAGACGTTATAAGGGACATCCTATCGCCCTGCATAGGAATAATATTATAGATATAGACTGCAGGAGCTACTATAGCCTAAGAGCCTAAGTTATCCCTTTTCTATTTTCTTAAGGCGCTCTATTAATTATCTATAAATAATTAGTTATAGATTTCCTTAGGCATATTATTATATCTACTAATAGTATTGCCTCTTTAGACTTATTTAATAAGGTCTCTTAGCTAATAGCTTATAATCTTATAATACTTTCTGCCTATAAGGTCCTACTAATAATAAAAGCCTTTATTATAAAGGGGGCTAGGATAGCTAAAAGTAGTAAAGACCTACTCCTAGGCTACTATCTATCTTAAAACTGCCCTTTTAGTATTATACTGAACTTAGCATTCTGCAAGTTTGCTTACTATTAAGCCTTATCTAGTAGCGCCTATAATTTTACTTTCTATATAGTTAAATATAACCTTAATCCTTAGCTTTTAGCTATTTTAGAAGAAGTAGCTCTATACCTATAGCTATTACTCTATAACTATCTAATCAATATTTATTTTATTAAATTATTTTATAATATTATCTTTAGATTATACTATAACTAATATATTAAAAATAGTTTCCTTTACTTTATAAGGCTTCTTAGTCTAAAGCTTTATAACTAAATTATTAAGTTTTGACTTTAGAGTTATATATTAAAAGTCCTCTAGTAAGAATATAAGACTTTATTTAATTTCTTTTATAACCTATCTATTACTAAGTATTAACTTTTACTCTAACTAATATTATATATATTCCTAGGAATTGCAAATTGTATAATTGCTATTATATTAGGCTAGAGGCAAGAAGAGTGTTTGCCTAGGAGTGGCAGCTCTCCTTAGAGAAGTAGATAGATAATATTTTTAGCTTAGTAGGGATAGGCTTCGCAGGCAAGCCGGCGTTAGGATGTCACAGAGTTGAGAGTATGCCTTGTCATCGGTATAGATATCATTCACATAGTCGTCGTCGCTCATAAAGGCGGGGTGCTGTGGCCTTGTGGAAGGCATGCCGGACGACCTAGACCAGTTAGGCCCACTTGCCCCTGTAATTCTACCTATTGTAGAGACGGAACACAGGACCGTACCACCACCCAGCCGCCAGACTGTATACAAAGGATGACTTTTACCCCACCTACTCTTTTAGGAAATTAGACTAGGAAGAGGACGCCAAATTCGCTCCTGCCTGTACCGCTCCAGACCTATACATACAGCGGGTATTTTTGAGATTTTTCCCGGATCGAAAGCGATCCGGTTCAGTTAGATAGTGTTATTTAAGTCTTATTGTGGTGGTGAAATCGTTCCTGATAGCGGGATCTATACGGGGGATGTCTTGGTGGGACGCGGTAGCCCCGCGACACCAAAACGGTCGACGCGTTTGGTGAAGCCGACCATAAAGGCGAAGGAGAGCGAAATTGACAATACCTCACCAATAAAAGCAACAAAAGCGCCAATTGCAAGAGCGACAAGAGCAATATAAATAACATAAGCTTTATCTAGCGACACTAATATAGAATATATTAAAACCACCAGAAATACTAAAGGCTATGCTAAGGCAATAGAAGCATAACTCTATAGAGTCTTAGATAAGTTAAAGGACATTAAGTATATATTAGTTTAATAGTAAGGCCTTATAAGTAAGTTATAAGAGTAAGTAACTAAAACTTAAAAAGAAATTTAAAAGATAAAAGATAAGCTTAAATATATTTATAAGTAGCTTAAGGCTATTACTATTATAACTATAGTGCCCTAAGATAGCCTAAGAGCCTTATATACTAAGATTATATATATAGCTTTAATAAGTTAGCTAAGTAATATATAATCTCTATTATCTATAAATATAATATTATTAGATCTACTTAATATATTTTACTATATTATAGATATCTTCTAGATAATAAAGATAATAGCTAATAAACTTTCTACTAGTAAGATCTAAAAAATAATTAAGGTAGAGGCTTAAACTAAATTAGATTAGCTAAAATAATATTATTATATTATAATAAGAGATTATAAAAACTCTAATTATATTTAAATTGTTTATTAAGATATAGTAAAGCACTAGTTAATTAAATAGATTACTAAGGCTAAGATTTGCTATAGAGCTTATATTCTACAAGATAAATTATACCTTATTAAAGTCAATAATATTAGCTACCTTACTATAATTAATAACCCTAAGCATCTAGCCTAAAGCTATAAAGGTTTTTAGTAATAAAAATAATATATAGATAGCTAAGGTTATATAATTAAGTAAATATAATATTCCTAAGGCCTATAGCTTAATAATTATCTATTTAATAAAAGTATCTAATATAAAAAGAATCCTTAATAAAGGTTTCTTTTATACTAAAGGTAAATCAAGCTATATAGGACCTTTTAAATATTATTTCTACCCTAAGCAATACTATTACTATTAAAAAATCAGATACAAAGCCTTTTAGTATTATAATATATAAAAGTGTAGAAGGTGCGCCAAAGAGAGACACTACTATAACATATACAACAAGCTGACACCGAAATATATACTTTGTAGAGGCCCCTACGAATTATTTAGCAAGAGCTACTAAAGACTATTCCTAAGCCTTTATAAATAGACTATTTTAAGTTATTTAATTAAATATAAAAAAATAGAATATAATATGAAAAAGCTAAATAAATAATCTTAATATTTAGAATATAATAATAATTATAGTATAGGAACTATAAGCTAAAAATATTAAAGGCTGCCTTTTAATAGTCTCTATAGTATATTATAAATAGTTAAAAATAATATTATTAGTATAATAAGATAAAAGATAGGCTATTAGAAATATAATATAAATCAACTAAGATATTAAGGTAGAATAAATAGTAATAGAATTATTAGACTTAACAATAGCTATTATTTAACTATAATATTAATTAATATTAGTAGCTTTTATTTATATTCCTAGAGAAAATAATAAAAAATTAAGGAAGATATATACTATTCTATATTAGCTTATTACTAATATAAGGAGATAAGCTAGATAGCTAATAGATATAATACTAGCTAGAAATTTCAATTATTATAACTAGCTATAGGGCAATAATAAGATATCTTTAGTTCACTAAGGTAAAGCAGACCTAATTATAGAATTAATAGAAGAGTTTTCTCTACATAATATACTTCTATATTGTAAGAATATTATATAAATATACTATAATTATATTTAGAATATATAAAAATCTAATATGTAAAATTAGGTTTTCTAAATATTCTACTATTTATATTAAAGTTACTATAGATTTCTTACTCTTCTAACTAATAAGAAATCTAGAATAATATAATAAATTAGTAATAAGCTTATATAAGCTAAAAGTATAAATATATAAAGAAAGGATTTCTTCTATAGGAAGATTTATAATTCTAATCTTTATATTTAACTAAAAAATAATTAATATAATTTATTCTTTAAAAAACCCTTTTTTATTCTACTAGTACTAAACCTTTTATAGATTATAAGCCTAGAGCTAGAATAATATATTATCTTTATAATATACTTATTATTAATAAATATTATCTAATATTATACTATTATTAATTAAAAAGAGAGATATTAAATTTTTCTACTAATAAAAATATAATATTAATTATTAATTTAAACCTTAGCCTTAATAATTAAATATTATATTATACTATTATACTATTATACTATTAATATAATAAATATATAAAAATATATATAATAACTATATATATAGCTAATATATAAAGATAATATATCTACTTAACCTTACTTATTATATAATTATTATTAGAAAAATCTATAATAATTATAATAAATTCTAATAAATTTACTATAATTAATAATAATAAGTTAAAGTTTTCTAAGCTTATAGGATCTAATAACTATAAAGTTTAGGCTATAAGAATAAAATCTTTATTAGTAAAAAAGAAATTAATCTCTAAAATTAATATAGAAAATTCCTCTAAATTAGAGGAAACCTTAGCCTAAATAAGACTTAAATTAGAAGATAGTCTACTTATATAAATATAATATATTAATAATTCTAAAGAAATTTAATTTTCTAGATTTACTTTTAAGTTTATATTAGTAAGAAATCTATTTAATATTTCTTTATCTAAAATATTGTGAAGGACTCGAGCTTAGGCCCAAGTAGAGTAATGACAGTAGAGGGGGGAGGGAAAAGTATAGGCAGCAAAAGGGGAACTTATCGCAGGAGCTTAGTCACACTTAGCCACTTTACCCTAAGAAGCTATATAGAAGCAGGGTAGAGAGCTCTCCTTCTTCCTCTTTAGCAATATTAATACTACTATTAATATCTAACTGCAGATATCTTAGGGCTAATCTATAATAATTAATATTACTCCCTAAGATTTACTTCTAATCTCTATAGGAGTTATAGCTGTATCTTAAGATAGTGCCCTAGCAGATAGGGACAATAGGGATATAGTATAGGCAAGTAACTAGGCTATAGTCTAGTAGATATAGCTCCTCTAGGCAAGACTAAAGGTATAGAATAAGGTAATTAATTGCCTTTAGCAAGGTTTAATTAGTATACTAACTATACTAAGGCTATTAGGGGCAGCCTTAGATATAAGGTAGAACAAACCCTATAGTATAGAGATAGAGGATAGGTCGATTAGTATAGGCCTAATTTAATATAAGCCTTTACTAGTAGATAAGTATTATAATAGATTAATAGCTAGTTTCTTCTCTTAAAAGAAAATAATAGAATATAAGTAATTATATAATATAGTTTTTATAGAAAGTAAATAGGCCTAGTTTATATATCTATAGGGAAATCTATTGCCCTTAGCCTAAGTAAAGGTTATAATATACTTTAAATCTAAAAGAAGGAATAGCTCTTATAACCTATAGCAATTCTTTAAATATATAGAGACTATCTTTATAGACCTTTACTACTAGGAAATAGTAATTATATAATTTAAAGAATTAAGGTAAAGGCCTAGAGAGAGCTTTGCTAGCTTTTATATTTACTTTAAGTAAAAATTAATATTAGCTAAAAGGCTTTACTAGGCTAATAAGGTTAAGCTTACTAAGCTATAATAAGCTTTATCTATAGATATATAGTTATTAATAGTTAAAAAGAAGGTCTCTAGAGATAATTATAGCGCTATAGTAGGCTAGCTTTAAGCTATTATAGTAGATCTTAAATTCTACTAGATTGAGAAAAAGGGCTAGGAGAGGCAGTAAGCGTATTTACAACTAATAGCTAAGGACTAAGATAGCAATACTCTAATAATAGGCCTTAACTAACTATAGACTAGACTAAGATCTTTCTAAAGGATATAATAGGGCAAGATAAGCCTAAATATTTTAGCCTTAAAGCCTTAGGCTAAATAGATAAATATTAAAAAGCACAATTCCTACTATAAAAAGAGAGAGTATCTCTAATATAAAAGTAATATTTATTATATATAGAATTACTATTACTATCTAGCCTTTTAGCTAATAAAGATTAAGAACCTAAATATAAAATCTAATATAGATAATAAAAGTAATAAAAAATCTAATAATAACTTAGAAAATAAGTAACTTTTTAGATAAGTCTCTCTAAAAGGTCCTTAATAAAACTAATATTAATAGATAATAAGATATAAAAATTAAATATACTATCCTTTCTCTTTCTATTACTTATTTAGTCTATAACCTATATATAGATACTAATAGACTTTAGATATAACTATTATAGAGTAATCTATAAATCTATAGCTTATTGCCTAAAGCTTACCTAGATCCTTCTCTCTATCTTTTACTAGGTCTAAACTACTACTATAAATCTATAACTATCCCTTATATAGTTACTCTATAAGGCTATAATTAATATAAATAGATAGGAAATAGAGGTATATCTATATATTATCTAAGATCTATCTAATAAGGTAATCTTAAAGAGACCTTAGGTAAAGAAGTATAATATCCTTATTAATATTCCTAAGGGTAAGATTATTATCTAAGACTAAAGGGGGCTAACTATCTATAAGACTATAAAGTAGCTAAAGCTAGCTTTATTAACCTATATACTAAAGAAGATATTATAGTATAAGGTAAGGAAGGGAAGTTAAGAAAGTAACTTAGGGCTATCTATATTTACTACTAGCCTCTAGGAGATTAATACTATTATTAAAAAGCACCTACCCTATTAAGACTAATTAAAGCAGATACTTCTATTATACCTAATAGGCTTTAAAGACTTATTTAATAAGGATAGGGCTACTTAACTTCCTCTATACTAGGGCTAACTTAACTATTATATTAAGGTCTAACCTAGCCCTAATAGGTCTGCCCTAGACCTCCCCTAAGGACCTCTATATAGTATATTGCAGTTCTAGCTGTTAGAGCTATAGTGCTAGATTATAGACCTTTCTAATAAAGGCTAGATTAAGGCAAGTTCCTTACCTATAGTAGCCCTAATACTACTTATAAAGAAGGGAGATAGAGGATAGTAGTTTTATATAGATTATTATATACTTAATAAGATTATAAAAAGAGACTAATACTCTTTACTATTTATTAAAGAAATACTTTATTTATTATTAAAAGTAAGATAGTTTATAAAGCTTAATATTAAGGCAGCCTTCTATAGGCTATATATTATAGAAAGGTAAGAATATATAATAATATTCTATATCTACTTTAGCCTTTTTAAATAGTTAGTTTACTTCTTTAGTCTTTTAGATGCCTTAGTAATATTTTAAAGATATATTAATTAATCTTTAAAAGGCAGTCTAGAAGACTATATAATAGCCTATCTTAATAATATCTTAATCTATTTTTTAGACTTTTAATATAACTATATTAAGAAGATAAAAGATACTTTCTACTATCTATATAATACTAGGCTTTACCTAGACTTTAAAAAATATATATTTATAATTATAGAGATTATATATCTAAGGTTTATTATATATATAGGTTAGTCTATTTACTTTAACCTATATAAGATTAAGGCAATTTAAGATTAAAAGCCTTTAACCTAATTAAAAGATATCTAAAGTTTTTTAAAATTTACTAACTTTTACTATAACTTTATCTCTAAATTCTCTAAGCTAACTATACTTTTAACCTATTTAATAAAAAAGAGAATACTATTTATTTAAAAGGAGAGAAAGTCTAAAGCCTTTAAGACTTTTAAAAAGATATTTATATCTTATCCTATACTTATATAATAGGACCTCTAGTGCCTTATAGTCCTTAAGGCAGACTATTTAGATAAGGTACTAGGCAAATATCTCTCCTAATATAATAAGGAAGGGATCCTCTACCTAATAGCTTATTACTCTATCTGCCTTCTATCTATAAAAAGAAACTATACTATATATAATAAGGAACTTTTAGTAATTATATTATATATAAAGGTATAGACCTTAGAATTAATAAAGGTTACTAAACTATTTATTATATATACTAACTATAGAAACCTTAAATACTTTATATAACTAAAGGTTATTAGTAAATACTAAGTATATTAGGCAAAGCTATTATTATAGTTTTATTATTTTCTCTATTATTAGCTAGGCTAAAAGGCTAAGAGACTAGATATACTTTTATAGTAGGAATAGGATATAGAGGCTAAGCTAGAATAGTATATATATATTCTATAATTAACTTATATCTACTCCCTTTCTAGAGAAGACCCTAGATCTATTATATTTCCTTTAGGTTTAATATTATTTACTAATAGCTCTCTATAGGGGCTCTAGGACCAAGCCCTTATATATAATCTAATATATACCTTTTATCTATAAGTAGTAGCCTAAAATACCTAGTAATTCCTACTAAAAGTATATATATAGGAATAGATTGTAGACTATACTATTAGTATCTATAGTACACTTTTATATAGAGGCTGCTACTAGCTCCCCTTATATAAGCTATTAACTATTATAATTATCGATTATATCTATTCTAACCTTACTATAGGCTATCCTAGGTATAATATAACCTTTTAGTTGCTCTGCTAGGACTACTACTAAGATAGGATATCCTAGAGTATAGCTATCTTTATCTATAATTATTTCTATTATAGAAATTATATTTCTTAGTAGTAATAATAAAGGCTTTTTAAAAGCCTTTTAATATCTAACTAATATTAATAGTAAATATCTATTAACTTTATAATTAATTTACTAGCCTCTAATAAAGATTCTCTTTATTATCTAATAATTATTATAGATTGCCTCTTTAAATATATCTAGCTAGAGGCTATACCTAATATAGCTATAGTTATATATATTATAAGATTCTAGGATATATAGTAGCAGTTCTATAGATTCCTTGCCTAGATTATTAGTAATTAAAGATCTAATTAGGTAGGAAGTTTTTAGTAAATATTCTATACCTTAGTTAATACTAAGTAATTTCTATTAATAGTATACTACCCTTAAACTAATAGTGCAACTAAGAGAGTAAACTAAGAGGTTTAGGCAATTTTATAGATTATAATATCTTTTTCTTAATTTAACTAAAGTACTTATCTATTAATATATTAACTAGCACTTAATAATAAAGACTTTAGTATAATAGAAAAAAGTTTAAACTATCTTCTAAATAGATATAAGTTTACCTTAGTCCTTTATTATAAGGTTAATATAATAGCTCTATCAACCCTAGAGCAGTAGGCTATTAAATTTCTATATTATTTAGCAAAAGGGGAGATATTAGCCTAGGCTGCTATTATATATATCTAATAAAAATAAAAGGAAAATATAGACTAGATAAGATACCCTATAGAATACTACTAAGTTAGTAATATAGTCTAGCTAGCCCTATAGAATATTAAAACTAATTACCTATATAAAAAGCTTAATTAGCTATATATCTAATATATAATAATAGCTATCTCTATACTAATTATAATAATATTTAATATTCTAGGCAATATATATAAGACCTTCTATATTAATATAATTAAATAGGCTACTAATAATCTATTATTAAGCTAGCCTTAGTAAGACCCTTAACTAGGTCTAATATAGGTTACTAATAAGGAGGATAGTAATCTTATAGAGGAATAGAAGGTTAAGGAGATCTTAATAGTAAAGAATAGATAAGGCTACTGCTTCTATTATATACTTATTAAGTAGCAAAGATACTATTAGCTAACCTAAGAACCTTTTAGCAACTTCTATAATATTATAGCACTTTAATACTTTAAAGATAAATATAGTAATATCTATATTTATAATAGATTATAAAAGATATATATAGATATATAATAGGAATAGCATAGAGAAGAAGTAAAAAAACTAAGCTCTTATTAATATTATAGATACTCTCTTTATAGGCCTTCTTTAGGAAATAGGCGCCTAGCTACTACTATTGCTAGCTTAGTCTAAATATAAATAAAACTTAAGTTAACCTTAGCTTAACCTTTACTTATAAGAAATTAGGATATCCTTAAACTTATCAGAACCCTTCTTATCACTGCTTACAGCTATAGAAGATTCCTTATAGCCCTAGCCTACACCTATATACCTCTAGCTAGAGTTAAATTTAATATAGTAGTAGTAGCTTAAGGTCTTAAGGGTATCTAAGCTGGCCCTTTTATAAGATAACTTAGACCTAAATAGGGCAATTATTTATTAGTTATACTTATCTTTATACTCTTTATAATATTATTTATCTTTATAGTATTACTATTCTATATATATTATAAACTCCTAGTACCCTATAGTTAGTACTATCTATATAAAGTAAGCTTAAACTAAAAACTTATCTATATCTAAGCTTAGCTATATATTAACTAGCTAGTTATTTGTAAAAGTATTATATTCTTACTAATATTATAAAGGTTGCCTAAGGCAGATATTAGTATAGTAAGGACTAATATCTATAAGTTATTAGGCAGGCCTATATTAATAATATAGTAAGGCTTAAATACTATTATAGGCTATATAGAAATATATAAGGTAGTATCTTAAGTAATCTAAAAGCACTTAGTATACTTTTACTACTTAGTTAATATAATAGCCTTCTTACCCTTAATAATAATAATCTTAATAATAGTAAGAGACTTAATATAACTACTATAAGTCTATATTTTATCTAGCTAAGATTAAATTGCCTAAAGGCTTAGATTTATTATAAATATCTATTCTTCCTAAGTATAGGTTTAGTATACTTTTTTATAGATAGTATAGGCCTTACTAAGCCTAGGTTAATAGTTAAAGTAACCTATAGTAAGATACCTTAGGATATAAAGATAATATAGATAGGTATTAGCTTTACTAATATTATAATCTTTATTATCTAAATCGCCTAATACCTTAAATATACCTATAGCAAGATAGCCCTAACAGTAGCCTACACTAAGACTGCTAAGATCACCACTAAAAGGAAGGGGGGGAGGAGGAGCACTAATAGCTATAGCTATAATAAACTTAAGAGATTAATAAAAGGGTAGAATTTCTATATAATAGGAGCAGAAAAAAGATAATAGAAAGAAAAAGTCTTTAATATAAGCTTATAATAAAGGCAGAGCTATATTTAACCTCTTCCTCCTAGCCTCCCCCCCTAACTACTATTATTCTAGTATACTTTACCTATTTGCTCTTACTACTACCTATTCTATAACTAACCCCCTCCCTTTAACCCCTCTAGTCTAAGCTACAAAGGCACTAATAGCCTATATTATATAGAGACTAACACCTTTATATTCCTAGCCTACTGCCTATATAGGCTAACTATTAGTCTAAAGGTATATAAAGGACTTAAGCTTAGGCCTAAGTAAAGTAATAATAATAGAGAAGGGAGGGAAGAGTATAGATAGCAAAAGGGGAACTTATTATAAGAGCTTAATTATACTTAGCTACTCTACCTTAAGAAGCTATATAGAAGCAGGGTAGAGAGCTCTCCTTCTTCCTCTTTAGCAATATTAATACTACTATTGATGCCTAACTGCAGACGCCTTAGGGCCAGTCTATAACAGCTATCCCTATTAATAAAGATATATTTCTAAATAATACCTTTAAAATAGCTATTATTATATATATTAATAATATAATAATAATAGGTTTTAAAATAAATAATATAAATAATATAATATAAAAAATATCTAATAATCTTAAAATATAATTTCTAAGAGAAATTAAAGATTATTTAAATATAAATATTACTATAGATAAAGATAATAAATATATATATTTATCTTAATAGAAGTATATTATAAATAAAATATATAAATATAATAAAGAAAATATAGGAACTTCTAATACCCCTATATTAAAAGGACTAAAATTAAAAAAGTCTACTTTAGAGGCTAATAAAGAAGATATATTATAATATTAAAAAGAAATTAGATCTTTATTATATATAGCCTTAAAAATAAGGCCTAATATAGTATTTACTATTATATATTGCTTATAGTTTGCTTCTAAACCTAATAAAGGTTATTTTAATACTTTAAATAATATATAGAAATATTTAAATAAATTTCTTAATATTATTTTAACTTATAATTATAATATATTAATAAATTATAATTATATAAGAGATTATTTAGATACTTCTTAAACTTCTAATCTTAATAATAGAAAATTCATATTAAGATATTGCTTTTATATATATAATAATCTTATAAGCTAGAATTTTATTAAGCAAAAAACTATAAGTCTTAATACTTATAAGGCTAAATATATAGCCTTATAAGAAGCCTCTAAAGAATCTATATTCTTAAATACTATATTTAAATATATTATAAAGAATTTAAGAATAATTATAAATTATAATATACCCTTTATTTTAACTAATAATAAAGCTGCTATTAAATTAACTAATAATCCTGAATTTTATAAGCATTCTAAGTATATTGAAATTGCCTATTATTATATATAGGAATATATAAAATAGAAAAGACTTTATATTTTATATAAAGTCTAATAATGATATTGCTAATATATATAAAACCCTTAGGAAAAACAAAATTCTATAATTTTCTAGCTAAATTAAGCTTAGCTATTACTAATAATTAAATATAATATTTATATAATATTTATATAATATTTATATAATATTTATA
>PXYN01000371.1:0-23719 GCA_003056585.1 Lecanicillium sp. MT-2017a
ATGAATAAGTAATTACTAGTAATCGTGAATCAGCATGTCACGGTGAATATTCCTTGGATTGGTACTAATTACTCGTCGCATGCTGAAAGGAGTGCGCGCAATAAGTTTGCTTTTTTAATAATCAGTAAAAAAAATAAGTAGATTTTATATTTCTATTATTAAAAATCTTCGTATGTGTGGCTCTAATTAGTGTTAAGTCGAAATATGGTTCGCGTAGTGGAAGTTGCGCGGGAATAATTAACTTTAACAATAATGATTAGTTTTAAGAATCTTTCTTAAAACAAAACTTGAAACTGGCTATTTTTGGTTCGAATCCAAAACAAGTTTATAAAATAAATATATTTAAAATATATTATAGGAGGGTTCCTTTATTGGTAAGAAGGGCTAAACTGTAAATTTAGTACATAATTGTTTTGAGAGTTCGAATCTCTCGTCTCCTAATTAGAATTAGTAACTTAATTGGTAAAGGATTTCCCTGTCACGGAAATAGATGTCGGTTCGATGCTGATCTAGTTCGTCTTTATAGGGAAAGTCTTCCATTTGGTAGGGTAAGACACTTGCTACGTGTTATGTTTTATACATTTAGGTGTTCGAGTCACCTCTTTTCCGTAATATTATATTATATTATTAAGCTTCTATAGCTCAACGGTAGAGCATAATACTGTTAATATTATGATAGATGTTCGATTCATCTTAGAGGCTTTTTTTTAAACTGTATATAAAAAAAGATTATATATGACAAATTCAATAAGAAGTAATTTTCAAGATCATCCTTTCCATTTAGTATCACCTTCTCCATGACCATTATATACAAGTATATCATTATTTACTTTAACAGTTAATGGTGCTTTATCTATGCATTTATTTAATAATAGTTATATAATATTTTATATAGCTATGGCTACAGTTATAGCATCTATGACTTTATGATTTAGAGATATAATATCAGAAGGTACTTATTTAGGAAATCATACTTTAGCTGTACAAAAAGGATTAAATTTAGGAGTTATATTATTTATAGTTTCTGAAGCTTTATTTTTTGTAGCTATATTCTGAGCATTTTTCCATAGTGCATTAACACCTACAGTAGAACTAGGAGCTCAATGACCACCTATGGGTATAGAACCTATAAATCCTTTTGAATTACCATTATTAAACACAGTAATATTATTATCTAGTGGAGCTACTGTTACTTATGCTCATCATTCTTTAATAAAAGGTGAAAGAAAAGGAGCCTTATATGGAACTATATTTACTGTAATATTAGCCTTAATATTTACTTTATTCCAAGGAATAGAATATTCAGTTTCTTCATTTACTATAAGTGATGGTGTATTTGGTACATGTTTCTTCTTTGGTACAGGATTCCACGGTTTACACGTTATTATAGGAACTATATTTATATCTGTAGCTTTATGAAGAATAATTTCTTACCATTTAACAGATCATCATCATTTAGGATATGAAGCAGGTATATTATACTGACATTTTGTAGACGTTGTTTGATTATTTTTATATGTATCAATGTATTATTGAGGATCTTAATATGTATTTATAGAGATTTTAATCTCTAAGCGGGTATAGGTTAATGGTAGACTTTCCGATTTCCACTCGGCGTATGTCAGTTCAAGTCTGACTACCCGCGCTTTAATTATTAATTTTATTAATAATGATTTAAAATAAAATCCTAAAAATAGGTAAAAAAACTTTTAAAAATGAATCAATTATTTGCAATTTACGATAACTTATTAAGTGGTTATCTTGTAGAATCTTTAGATATATTAAGTATTATTACATTATTATTTGGTATAGCTGTTATAATAAATAAAAATCCAATAGGTTCTTTATTATCATTAATAGGATTATTTGCAGGAATATCAGTTTATTTAATATTATGTGGATTAACTTTTATTGGATTTTCTTATTTAATAGTTTATATTGGAGCTGTATCTATATTATTTTTATTTATACTTATGTTAATAAATATAAGAACAAGTGAATTACAAAGTAATAATAAAAATAGTATTCCTTTAGCTTTATTTATTGCAATATTATTAAATTATAGTTTATTCCAATTATTACCTTATACAATAGCTATATTAAATAGTTATAATAATAAAATAAGTAATTTGATATATTATTTAGGTATAAACGAAAATAATACTATATCAAATTCTATTAATAAAAATAGTATAAACGTATCAGATATAATGTATGTAACAAGTAATAACTGAGATGGAACTATGACAGAAACTAGTCATATTTCTACAATAGGAAATGTATTATATACATCATATAATATATGATTATTTATAGCAAGTATAATATTATTATTAGCTATGACAGGTGCAATAGTTATTACAATAAAACAAGAAAAATAAGAATATTTTAATATTCAGAGGAATTAGTTCAATGGTAGAACATTTGTTTTACACACAAAATGTTAAAGGTTCAAATCCTTTATTTCTCAATAAGATTCCTTAACTTAATAGGTAGAGTATATTTTTGATAAGAATAAAGACAGCGTTCGATTCGCTGAGGAATTATTGAAGAGAATTGGCCGAGTGGTCTAAGGCGGTAAGTTTGAGTTTTATTTGGTGTAACAACCACATCCGTTCGAATCGGATATTCTCTGTAAGAGTGTAGTTTAATTGGCAAAATAGGAAGCTTCAACCTTCAAATTCTTGGTTCGAGTCCAAGTACTCTTGTATAAGCGGGTTGTGGCTGAGTGGTAAAGCGCTTTCTTTGGGAGAAAGAGCTCCTAGGTTCAATTCCTAGCAACCCGACATATTTAGAACAAATAGAAATAAAAAAGATATATAAATTATACTTATAAAAATATAAGTATACAAAGAAATTATTATGGAATTTAAGCTATGTATTAAAGAGAATAATTTATAAAAATAAGATAATATATCTTATTAATATATAAACTCTAAAAGAAATTTTATATTAAACGAAGTGAATTGAAATATCTTAGTAACTTTAGGAAAAGAAATCAAAAGAGATTCTATAAATAGCGTGAGTGAAAATAGAAAAGTCTAAAAATTAAAACGGTATTTAAACTGTTTGAAGTATATGGGGAACCTTCCTCAAAGACTAAATATAATACATAAGCGATAGTGAAAAGTACCGTGAGGGAACCAAAATATAAATAGTAATTTTATAAGCAGTTCTAATAAAAAAGAACGTACCTTTTGCATAATGGGTCACCAAGTTAACATTAGATGCGAGATAATCCGTAGATAAACCAAACGTTAAAATAACGCTTAGTGTCTAAAGTTAGACCCGAAGCCTGGTGATTTTACCATAATCAGGATTTTAAAGGTCCGAACGGGTGATTGTAGCAAAAATCTCCGAAGAATTGTGGTAGGTATAGTGAAAGACAATACTGACTAGGATAGCTGGTTTTCTGCGAAACCTATAATAGTAGGCAATTTAAGTAAATATCTTAGCAGGTACAGAACTTAATCTCAGACAATTTCGTATTGTACAAATTGGGGGATCGTGAAGATTTTATCAGTGAGTATGCAGACTCGGAATGGCAAAGATATGTCTTAAATTATCAGACATAGAATGATAAGGTTGTATGTCAAAAGGGAAACAGCCCAGAACAAGAGTTAAGGTTCCTAAATTATTAGTTAAGTGAAATTAAGAAAGTTTTTATTAAAGTCGACAAGGAGATAGGCTTAGAAGCAGCCATAATTTTATGACCTCGTAACAGAGCGCTTGTTAAGTTATAAAAGCATCGAAAATTTAACGGATCTAAACAATATACCGAAACCTTGTCCATAAATATTTCTAATAATTCATTAGATGTTTATGGGGTAGCAGAACATTGAGTTAAACTATGAATTTTATTTTGATAATAAAATAATTATAACTCAAGTGAGAATGGTGACATGAGTAACGAAAAGAAATTTGAAAAAATTTCCGCCTAAAGCTTATGGATAGAATTAAGTAACGGCCTCTAAATTTGTATTATCTAAAGATTCAAATGATGAGAAAATCTTAATTATTAATGACGACATTTTAGTGAAAAATGTACAGGAAAAATAATAATATATTTATTATATTTATATAATAAATTAAATAGAACCGTACCTAGAATCTGAAACAAGTAAGCTAGTAGAGTATACGAAGGCGTAAATGAGCTAACAATCATAAAGGAACTCGGCAAATTGACTACCGTAACTTCGGAATAAGGAGGGCTCATTATTCTTGATTAATATCAAGTAAAGAGGAAGAAGCATGAAATAATGTTGTACGACTGTTTAATTAAAACACAGCACTTTGCTGAAAGATTAAAAATCTATGTATAAAGTGTGATATCTGCCCGGTGCCGGCTGGTTAACAGAGAGAATTAAATATAATACTATTTGATGTCGACGGAAACCCCGGTTAAAGGCGGCCTTAACGTGAGGGTCCTAAGGTAGCGAAATGCCTTGGCCGTTAAATGCGGTCTTGCATGAATGGTGTAACGATACAACAGCTGTCTCTATGATTGACTCAGTGAAATTGGAATAGCTGTGCAGATACAGTTTACCTCTAGTTAGACGAGAAGACCCTATGCAGCTTTACTGTCACTAATTATAGATTATGAAAAACGATTTTCAGACTATAAGGTAATTGATTTTTTGATCATGAGAAACCTTTATTTTTTTTTCATATGAATGAATTAATTTACGATTATAATTAATTTTATTTTAGTAAATTAACCTAATTCAACTTATCTTTTATAGATAAGTACCCTTTGGTAAGGAACTATCGCTAGGGGACAGTTTATGTGGGGCACAGACCCTGTAAAGAGTAAACAGGAGTGTCTAAAAATTTAATTTATTTTGTTTGCTATTTTAAATAGATAATTTATTATCTATTTTTAATCATATATATTTGAGTTTATTTACAATATTGTAAATATATTCAAAATTAGGTAAGATTTTTACTATACAGAAATTAGAGATAATCAGAAATATTATTTATTATTGTAATATTTCTAAACTGTTTAATAACAGTTATGTTTTAAATATCTACAAAGCTCAACGGCTTAATCTTGCCTTACTGTTTGATTATCTACAAATCTTACAGTTGCGTAAGCAGGGCATAGGATCACAAGATGCAATAAGGAAAGATCTTGGATTATTGGAAAAGCTACGCTAGGGATGTTTGTCCTTTAATATTTTATTTATTGTTTATTTTTATAAATATTTATATAAAATTATTAATATAAATTGGGTAAATTTCAAGAATTACTATTTTTAGTAAACTTGAAGCGAAGTTTATCTTGGCATAAAATTAAGATAAAAACGTTCAACGACTATAAGGTGAGTATTATGCTGTAATTACTATAATCCTTTTAACACTACCCAACATTTTGAACAACATATTATAATTATAAAATACCTTATTACTTTTAAATTATGAAAATTTTTAATAATAATATCTTAAAAAATCCTAAAACTATACTTTTAAATAAGAAAGTAGGAGATGTAGGTAAAGGAAAATATTTACCTTCATATTCTAAAGAATGAAAAAATATTATATACTCTTATAATAAAAATACGTTAAAAAATATACCAAGTAATACAAAAAATATTAATAAAATAATACAAAGTTATTTTAATTTATATTTTCAAGATCCTAAATTTATAGGATCTAAAAAATTTGTATTATTTAAAAGAAGGCGTAACTTATTAAGAAGAATATATATAAGTAATGCGGAAATAAAACATACAAATAATAAAGCAATAATAACTTTATTTAATGTAAATAGAGAAAAAAATAATTTACAGAAAAAATTTTTAAAAATTAATAAAAAAATAAATAATACTCTAATCAAACGTTATTTGTTTTTATATAAAATTAATATACTAAAAGTTTATAATATATTAAAAAAATATAAAGATCAACATATATTTTTATCTGATAAAATGAATAAAAGTAAATTTTTACAATATAAATTAAAATATTTAAATAATTTTTTAATATTAAAAAATTTATATTTAAAAAAAGTATGAAGTATAATAATGAAAAATTATGGTAAAAATTATTTGACATTATTAAGAAAGTATGAATTAATATATTCTCTTAATCAATGAAAATTTAATAAATTAAAATTTTTACCTTTATTAACTAATATTTTAACTAATATAATAGGTAAAAAAATTGAATATAATATTGTTAATTTAAAATCTATTACATTTCATCCAGATTTATTTACTCAAGCTTTAGCTATTAAATTAAAAAAAACTAAAGCTAATTCTATGAAAAATATGTATAGTATATTAAATAGA
The DNA here is from genome assembly GCA_003056585.1 of Lecanicillium sp. MT-2017a. Taxonomy (NCBI): domain Eukaryota; kingdom Fungi; phylum Ascomycota; class Sordariomycetes; order Hypocreales; family Cordycipitaceae; genus Lecanicillium; species Lecanicillium sp. MT-2017a. The sequence goes on from PXYN01000371.1 coordinate 6,294, forward strand.
GCTTCTTTAGCTTCATCTATACCTTCAATTTACGAAGAAAATTTATTAAACAAATATAAAGATTCAAGACTAATTTCTCATATTAATAATCAAAATATAGAAAAAACATTAAATGTTTTATATAATAATAATACATCAAATAATACTAATAAAGATATTAATAAAAATATTTTTAATTCTATAGGTTTTAAAAATATGGGTGGAATAAGATTAGAAATAAAAGGTAGATTAACTAAACGTTATAGAGCTGATAGATCTATTTATATATTAAAATGAAAAGGTGGATTAAAAAATAGAGATTCATCATTTCAAGGTTTAAGCTCAGTATTATTTAGAGGAAATACTAAATCTAATACAAGTTATTCATTAGCAACAAACAAACGTCGTGTTGGATCTTTTGCAGTAAAAGGATGAATAGCCGGTAAATAAAGATTAAAGGATACTTAAATATGGTAAAATTCAAAATGAAGACATAGTCTGAACCATTTTGCAAGAAATGGAAATAAAAAATGATAACATATAGAACAGGCTAATTTGCGCAAGAGTGTACAAAATGAGTGCGCGGTTTGGCACCTCGATGTCGGCTTAACTTATCCTCATGGATGCAGAAACTATGTAGGGTGCGACTGTTCGTCGATTAAAAAGTTACATGAGCTGGGTTAAATACGTCGTGAGACAGTATGGTTTCTATCTTCTAGAGGGAATTAGAATAAAATAAGAACGAACTTTTGTACGAAAGGAACAAGAATAATTTGACTTTAAAAGGTTAAATAATAGTTACTAACCTATGGTTTACCTGTTGTTTATGTACCCAAATATTAAATATATATAATTTATTATATATATATACATATAATGTATATAGGGATGTTTCTGTCACTAAGATAAATGTATAGCATAAGCACGGCAGGGAAGCTAAGTTGGTTAAGGATAAGTGCTGAAAGCATATAGGCACGAAGCTTATCTTAAGATATTTCTTAAATATACGTAATATAATATTACGAAAGCTTAATAAGCTATTATAGGCTTTATCCGTAAGAATCCTGAGATTTTTAAGATGAAAGTACTAATTTAATAAATTACTATGTATACATATATCAATATTTGCCTAGTTAGCATAAAAGTAATGCAATTGTTTTGTAATCAATAGAAGCAAGTGCGATACTTGCACCGGGCTTAGTCTAATGTTTTATATATATTAGGATTAGTAGTCAAGTGGTAAGACATAGCTCTTTCAATGCTACCATCGCAGGTTCGAATCCTGTCTAGTCTATTGACTATTTTGCGGGTTAGTGTAATAGAAACATATTCGGCTCATGCCCGAAAGATATTAGTGCAAATCTTTTATCCGCATTTTAAAGAATTATTATTTAATATATTAAGCAGTAAACTTTTATTAAATAAAAATCATTTTTATAAAGGCTGTAGCTTAGTTGGTTAAAGCACGCTGCTCATAACAGCGCTATCAAGTGTTCAAATCACTTCAGCCTTATACATGTCCAAATGGTGAAATTGGCAAACACAACAAACTTAAGCTTTGTAGGCTTCGGCCTTGAAGGTTCAAGTCCTTCTTTGGATATATGTAGGGGATATAGTTTAATTGGTAAAACTGCGATTTTGCATATCGTTAATTCAGGGTCGGATCCTGATTTCTCCATAAGCTCGTGAAGCTCAATTGGTAGAGCAGAACATTGAAGCTGTTTTGGTTGTAAGTTCAAGTCTTATCTCGGGCAGGGACTTTAGTATAATGGTGAATGCATATGACTTTTAATCATTAAAATGTAGGTTCGAATCCTACAAGTCCTATTAACAAAAGATATTAAATAATTAAAAATACTACTATACACGGATGTGCTGAAAATTGGTAAACAGGCTCTATTTAGGCTAGAGTAGCGAGAGCTTTGCATGTTCAAGTCATGTCATCTGTAATATTTAATTTAATTAATATCTTGTAGATCAATAGGTAGATCATGAATTTTTGGTATTCATAGTTGAGTGTTCGAATCACTCCAAGATAAGTTAGTTATTATTAAATAAGGTAATTGTAATTCAATAGGTAGAGTATTCATTTGTGGCATGAAAGGTTCTCGGTTCGATCCCGAGCATTTACCCATTATATTCAAGTTTCAATAGTTTAACTGGTTAAAACTCAGATTTCATATGTTTGTAATGGAAGTTCAATTCTTCCTTGAAGCTAAAAATTATGATAATATTATCTATTTTATCTCTTTTACTTTCAAATGCCGTTAATTTAAGACGTGATATATCTATTCTATATAATAGAATAGCCATATTTATTTTAGCTTATTGTATATTAAATGATTTAGCTTCTTTAAGTGTAACTACTAAAGGTATTGGTTTACATGGAGGTTTGTTATTAATCAATAATGTTACACAAATGTTTCATATTTTTATATTTTTTATTACTATATTAATATTAACATTAACTAGTTTTTATCCTAGAAAAGTATGAGTATCTGAATATTCTTCATTAAAAGATTTATTATTTAATAAATTTATATATTATAATACAAAAATTATTAATAAAATGGGAGAACATTTAAAAATTATTGAATATCCTTTAATTTTATTATTTATTGTTACTGGTGCAATTTTTTTAATGTCTACTAATGATTTAGTGTCTATTTTCTTAGCTATAGAATTACAAAGTTATGGTTTATATATTTTAAGTACTATTTATAGAAATTCAGAATTATCTACTACAGGAGGATTAATATACTTTTTATTAGGAGGATTAAGTTCTTGTTTTATATTATTAGGTATAGGATTATTATATGCTAATACAGGTAGTACTAGTTTAGATAGTTTATACATTATTACTAGTATAAGTGATATTCAATCTAATGATTTATGATATAAACCGGATTATATTAATTTTGCTTTAATTATATTTAGTGTAGGATTCTTATTTAAAGTAAGTGCTGCTCCATTTCATTTCTGATCACCAGATGTTTATGATGCTATACCTACAATAGTTACAACTTTTGTAGCTTTAATTGCTAAAGTTTCTATATTTATTTTATTATTACAATTAGTATATTATACTAACAATAACTTTTCTTATACAGGTTATCCATCTATGAATTGAACATTTATACTATTAGTAAGTTCATTATTCTCTTTAATAGTAGGTACAGTAGTAGGATTAACACAATTTAGAATTAAAAGATTATTAGCTTATAGTACTATATCACACGTAGGATTTATGTTATTAGCATTAGGTATATCAAGTATTGAATCTACTCAAGCATTTATATTTTATTTAACACAATATATTTTAAGTAATTTAAATGCATTTGTTATATTAATAGCTATCGGTTTTTCATTATATTGTTATACAAGTGAAGTTAAAGAACATGAAGAATTATTAGATAAAACAAATTCACCTATCCAATTAATAACTCAATTAAAAGGATATTTCTATATAAATCCTGTTTTAGCTATAAGTTTAGCTATTACTATTTTCTCTTTTGCAGGTATACCACCATTACTAGGATTCTTCGGAAAACAGATGGTATTAAGTGCTGCTTTAGATAAAGGTTTATACTTTTTATCTTTAATAGCTATATTAACTAGTGTAATCGGAGGAGTATATTATTTAACTATTGTTAAAGAAATATTCTTCAGTAAACCTGATTATAAAGTTAATACATTATTAACTAACTTATCTCTAAAAGGTAATGTTATAAATAATAAAACAGTTGTAAAAAATGTAGATTATAATTATAAAAATATAGCTATATCAAGTCCTATATCTTTTATAATTTCTATTATTACTTTAACAATTTTATTATTTTTATTTATGAACAAAGAATGACTAAGCATGGGTACCATATTGGTACAAATTTTATTTAATTCTTAAATGAGCGGAATGACTTTCCTTTTTATCTTTGTTTCTATAATAGCAATCTTATTTTTAGTATTAAATTTTGTATTAGCTCCCCATAATCCTTATCAAGAAAAATATAGTATATTTGAATGTGGTTTTCATAGTTTCTTAGGACAAAATAGAACACAATTCGGTGTAAAATTCTTTATATTTGCATTGGTATATTTATTATTAGATTTGGAAATACTAGTAATTTATCCTTATGGTCTTAGTAGTTACGAAAATGGAGTTTATGGTTTAATAGTTGTATTAATATTTATAGCTATAATAACAGCAGGATTTGTATTTGAATTAGGTAAAGGTGCTTTAAAAATTGATAGTAGACAATCTTATGATTACTTTAATACACAAAGTACTAAAAATTTTATAAATACATTTATTGAAAATAAATAATTATATATCTATAAATAATTTATATATTAATATTTAGTGAAATTAAATTTCTAATTAAAAAAAATAATACATTAACGAGATTTTTTATAAAAATTAAAAAACAATTTATGTTACAATCATCAAAAATAATAGGAGCAGGATTAGCTACAGTAGGATTAGCTGGAGCAGGAGTAGGAATAGGAGTAGTATTCGGATGTTTAATAATAGGTGTAGCAAGAAACCCTTCATTAAAAAATCAATTATTCTCTTACTCAATATTAGGATTCGCTTTCTCAGAAGCTACTGCGTTATTCGCTTTAATGATGGCATTATTATTATTATACGTTGCTTAATTTAATATGTATAATAAAAAATTACTTAAGGATGGAAGGGTGGGATACTAATAAAAATTAGTAGAAAAATATAATTCTATTTTATTTAGAAATTTAACTTAATATATTTAAAAATGAAAAATTTATTTAATACATTTATAAGTTTTGATGCACCTGAAGCTTGAGGAATATATTTCCAAGATAGTGCTAGTCCTCAAATGGAAGGATTAGTAGAATTACATGATAATATTATGTATTATTTAGTATTAATATTATTTGCTGTAGGTTGAGTATTATTTTCTATAGTATGAAATTTTATTTCAAATAAAGCACCTATATCACATAAATACTTAAATCACGGTACATTAATAGAATTAATATGAACTATTACACCAGCTTTAGTTTTATTATTAATAGCTTTCCCTTCATTTAAATTATTATATTTAATGGATGAAGTTAATGATCCTTCTATGACTGTAGTAGCTGAAGGACATCAATGATATTGAAGTTACCAATATCCTGATTTTATTAACTCAGATGACGAATTTGTAGAATTTGATTCATATATAGTACCTGATTCAGATTTAGAAGATGGTGGTTTAAGAATGTTAGAAGTTGATAATAGAGTAATAGTACCTGAATCTACTCATATTAGATTCGTTATAACATCAGGTGATGTTATACATTCTTTTGCTTGCCCTTCTTTAGCAATTAAATGTGATGCTTATCCAGGAAGATTAAATCAAATATCAATTTTCGTTAATAGAATTGGTGTATTCTATGGGCAATGTTCTGAAATTTGTGGTATTTTACATAGTTCAATGCCTATCGTTATTGAATCTAAAGATATACCTAGTTTCTTACATTGATTATATAATGCTTAATTTATATTAATCAAGTGTTCTTTGTTAATTTCAAAAATAATTTAACAAAAAGATATTAGTTTAAGGGTAAAACTTGATATTACGGCTATCAAAATTATAGTTCGAATCTATAATATCTTTGTATAATACAAATTATGCTATTTGTGAATAATTAGACGTTTAATTTTTAATTATGAGTTTAACATTAGTACTTTTTTTAATAGGAATTTTAGGATTCGTATTTAATAGAAAAAATATAATATTAATGCTTATTTCTATAGAAATAATGCTAGTATCTATCACATTCCTAATATTAATAAGTTCTATAAATCTAGATGATATAATAGGACAAACATTTGCTGTATATATTATAGTAATAGCCGGGGCAGAATCTGCTATTGGTTTAGCTATTTTAGTAGCCTTTTATAGATTAAGAGGAAATATCGCAATAGAATATAAATAATGTATTTAAGTATTATTATATTACCTTTATTAGGATCGGTAGTTTCCGGATTTTTTGGTAGAAAAGTCGGTGTTACAGGTAGTCGTATATTAAGTTGTTTAAGTATATTTACAACAACTATATTGGCTATTATTAGTTTTTTTGAAGTAGGATTTAGTAATAACCCTGTTTCAATAAATATGTTTAAATGATTAGATAGCGAATCATTTAATATAGCTTGAAATTTTCAATTTGATAGTTTAACTGTTTCTATGTTAATACCAGTATTAGTAATTAGTTCATTGGTTCATTTTTATTCTATAGGATATATGAGCCATGATCCTCATAATCAAAGATTCTTTAGTTATTTAAGTTTATTTACTTTTATGATGATTATATTAGTAACAGGTAACAATTATTTAGTAATGTTTGTAGGATGAGAAGGAGTAGGAGTTTGTTCATATCTTTTAGTTAGTTTCTGATTTACTAGAATTGCAGCAAATCAAAGTTCTTTATCTGCTTTTTTAACTAATAGAGTAGGAGATGCTTTCTTAACTATAGGAATGTTCGTTATATTATGATCATTAGGTAACTTAGACTATAGCGTAGTATTTTCATTAGCTCCTTATATACATGAAAATATAATAACAATTATAGGTATATGCTTATTAATAGGTGCAATGGCTAAAAGTTCACAAGTAGGACTTCATATTTGATTACCAATGGCCATGGAAGGTCCTACACCAGTATCAGCATTGATACACGCAGCTACTATGGTTACTGCTGGTGTATATTTATTAATACGTTCATCACCATTAATAGAATACAGCTCTACAGTATTATTAATATGTTTATGATTAGGTGCTATAACAACAGTATTTAGTTCTCTTATTGGTTTATTCCAACAAGATATAAAAAAAATTATTGCTTATTCTACAATGAGTCAATTGGGAATGATGGTAGTAGCTATAGGTTTATCTTCTTATAATATAGCTATATTCCATTTAGTAAATCATGCTTTCTATAAAGGATTGTTATTCTTAGGTGCTGGTGCAGTAATACACGCAGTAACAGATAATCAAGATTTAAGAAGATACGGTGGATTAATATCATTCTTACCATTAACTTATACAGTTATATTAATAGCAAGTCTTAGTCTAGTAGCCTTTCCATTTATGACTGGATTTTATAGTAAAGATTTTATATTAGAATCAGCTTTTGGTCAATATTACTTTAGTAGTACTAGTGTTTATGTAATAGCTGTTATAGGAGCTATATTTACTACATTATATTCAGTTAAAGTTTTATATTTAACATTCTTAGCTAATCCTAATGGACCTATAAATTATTATAAAAATGCACACGAAGGTGATATATTTTTAAGTTTACCTTTAGTTATATTAGCTATTTTCTCTATATATTTTGGGTATTTAACTAAAGATATATTTATAGGTTTAGGATCAGGTTTCTTTGTAGATAATAGTATTTTCATTCATCCTATGCATGAAATATTAATAGACACTGAATTCGCTGTACCTACGTTATTTAAATTATTACCTTTTATATTAACTATTTCATTTTCAGCTTTAGCTATAATTTATCCTGAGTTTATGCCTAGTAGTGTAACTAATTTTAAATTATCAAATATGGGATATTATATATTTGGTTTCTTTAATCAACGTTTCTTAGTTGAATTCTTTTATAATAAATTTATAGTAAATACTGTTTTAGATATAGGAGGTCAAACTACTAAAATTCTAGATAAAGGAAGTATAGAATGAGTTGGACCTTATGGATTGGGAGTTGCTTTACAAAAAGCAAGTAAAACTATGTCAGGTTTACATACAGGTGTAGTTACAGATTATGCTCTTTATATCTTAATTGCTGCTTGTTTCTATATATCTATATTTACTTTTGTATCTATATTTAATGATTTAATAATTGTTATAACTTTATCTTCAGTTTTAGTTTTAACAGGTGCTAATAAATATATAAGTAAAGTTAATTAATCCATATTTTTAATATTTATTGTAAATATTACAGTTTAATAATCGTATAAATATATTGTGTTTAAAATTAAAACTTATTTTTAAGTAATACAAATTAACATAAACAACGCTATATATAAAAAATAAAATAAAAAAAATAATAAAAAATGAGAATTATAAAAAGCCATCCTTTATTAAAATTAGTTAATGCCTATGTAATAGATCATTCTCAACCAACTAATATAAATTATTTATGAAATTTTGGTTCTTTACTAGGACTTTGTCTTGGAATACAAATAATAACAGGTGTTACATTAGCAATGCACTATAACCCTAGTGTAGCTGAAGCCTTTAACTCTGTAGAACACATCATGCGTGATGTAAATAATGGATGATTAATACGTTATTTACATAGTAACACAGCATCAGCCTTTTTCTTTTTAGTGTACTTACATATAGGAAGAGGTTTCTATTACGGTTCATATAGAGCTCCTAGAACATTAGCTTGAGTATTAGGAGTAATAATACTTATCTTAATGATAGGTACAGGATTCTTGGGTTATGTTTTACCTTATGGTCAAATGTCTTTATGAGGTGCTACAGTTATTACTAACTTAATTAGTGCTATTCCGTGAATAGGACAAGATATAGTAGAATTTGTATGAGGAGGTTTCTCTGTTAATAATGCTACTTTAAATAGATTCTTTGCTTTACATTTTGTATTACCATTTATATTAGCTGCATTAGTATTAATGCATTTAATCGCAGTACATGAAACAGCTGGAGCAAGTAATCCTTTAGGAGTTCCAGGGTATTATGACAGAGTTCCTTTTGCACCTTACTACTTATTTAAAGATTTAATAACTATATTTATATTTATGTTTGTTTTAAGTATATTTGTATTCTTTATGCCTAATGTATTAGGTGATAGTGATAACTATATAATGGCAAATCCTATGCAAACTCCTGCAGCTATAGTACCTGAATGATATTTATTACCATTCTATGCTATATTAAGATCTATACCTAATAAATTATTAGGAGTTTTAGCTATGTTTAGTGCTTTAGTAATATTAGTAATATTACCTACAGTTGATTTAGGTGCAACTAAAGGTTTACAATTTAGACCTTTAAGTAAATTAGCCTTTTATTTATTTGTTATGAATTTCTTATTATTATTACAATTAGGAGCTAAACATGTTGAAAGTCCATTCATAGAATTAGGACAAGTAAGTACAGCTTTATACTTCATATATTTCTTAGTTATAATACCTGCTGTAAGTATCATAGAAAATACTTTAATAGATATAGTTCAAAAAACTAAATAATATAAAGGTATAAATATATTATTTTAATATTATAGTTATAATATTAAAAGATTATGATGTAAAAGGTTTACACTATGATTGCAAATCACTAGTATGAGGTTCGATTCCTCCATAATCTTAGATTTATATAATAAATTTTCGTTTTTATAAATATATTTTTATACAAATTTGTATAGAAGATTTCTATAATAAAATCAAGAATATCAAAATTTTTAATATTTATTTCTGAATTTATTTATGGAGTATAATATTCTTAATCAAGAATAAGATTTAAGTAAAATGATATTTGTATTATGACTTCTATTCTTATATAATATATAAGAAAATATTTGAATCTATACTCTATTATTAAAAAATTTTGAATAATAGTACTGTAAACCTAAATTTAAGATCTCAAATGTCTATGGGTATAGAAAGATGATTTAATTCTACTAATGCCAAAGATATAGGGACATTATATTTAATATTTGCATTATTTTCAGGATTATTAGGTACTGCTTTTTCTGTTTTAATTAGATTAGAATTAAGTGGACCTGGAGTTCAATTTATTGCTAACAATCAATTATATAATAGTATAATTACAGCTCATGCTATATTAATGATTTTCTTTATGGTTATGCCTGCTTTAATAGGAGGATTTGGTAACTTCTTAATGCCTTTAATGGTAGGAGGACCTGATATGGCATTCCCTAGATTAAATAACATTAGTTTCTGATTATTACCACCTAGTTTATTATTATTAATATTCTCTGCATGTATAGAAGGTGGAGTAGGTACAGGTTGAACACTTTATCCTCCATTATCAGGATTACAAAGTCACAGTGGTCCTAGTGTAGATATGGCAATATTTGCATTACATTTATCAGGGGTAAGTAGTTTATTAGGAGCAATAAACTTTATAACAACTATAGCTAATATGAGAACACCTGGTATAAAATTACATAAATTAACTTTATTCGGGTGAGCTGTAGGTATTACAGCTATATTATTATTATTATCATTACCTGTATTAGCTGGAGGAATTACTATGATATTAACAGATAGAAATTTTAACACTTCATTCTTTGAAGTAGCAGGTGGTGGAGATCCTATATTATTCCAACACTTGTTCTGATTCTTCGGTCATCCAGAAGTGTATATATTAATTGTACCAGGTTTTGGTATAATAAGTACAACTATCTCAGCTAACTCTAATAAACCTATATTTGGTTATATAGGTATGGTTTACGCTATGATGTCTATAGGTATTTTAGGATTTATAGTATGAAGTCATCATATGTATACTGTAGGTCTAGATGTAGATACAAGAGCTTACTTTACTGCTGCTACATTAATAATAGCAGTACCTACTGGAATAAAAATATTCTCATGATTAGCAACTTGTTACGGAGGATCTATAAAAATGACACCTTCTATGTTATTTTCATTAGGATTTGTATTTATGTTTACTATTGGAGGATTAAGTGGAGTAGTTTTAGCTAATGCATCATTAGATATTGCTTTCCACGATACTTATTATGTAGTAGCTCATTTCCATTATGTATTAAGTATGGGTGCAGTATTCGCTATGTTTGCTGGATGATATTTCTGAATACCTAAAATATTAGGTTTAAATTATGATTTACATTTAGCTAAAATACAATTCTGATTATTATTTATCGGAGTTAATGTAACATTCTTCCCTCAACACTTCTTAGGTTTACAAGGTATGCCTAGAAGAATTAGTGACTATCCCGATGCATTTGCAGGATGAAATTTAATAAGTAGTATTGGATCTATAATAAGTGTAGTAGCTGCTTGATTATTCTTATACATTGTTTATAGACAGTTAATAGATGGAAAAGTAGCAAGTAGAAATCCTTGATTAACTCCTGGATTCTATACTGACATATTACAAGCTAACTTAAACAGATCATATAGTAGTTTAGAATGAGGATTATCAAGTCCACCTAAACCTCACGCATTTGTAAGTTTACCTTTACAATCTAATATACTATGCGCATAATATATTATATATATTTGCTTTATTTTATATTTAATGTATAATATAATTATTATACTAATCTCATTAGCTCAAGGGTAGAGCATAATACTTCTAATATTAGTATCTTAGTTCGAATCTAAGATGAGATTAACCTATAGGAGACTAAATATATAGATATTAATATTATTAGATAAATAATATTAATGCTTATATTGATCAATTATAGTATAAAAAAGGCTATAAAGCTTTTTAAGGATCGACAAAGAATTTATAATTGTTAAATAGCAAGATATCTATATATTTAAAAAAAGAACAATAACATATTGAAATTAATAAAAATACAATATTTTTATATATGTATAAAAAAAATAACAAATTAAAACTATGTATTCAGAAATAATAACACAGATCGACGTTATATTACCTCAACTTTCAGAATTTATAAATCAATTTAATAATTTAGTTCAAAGTACTAATATTAATGTTATAACTGATGTAGACGGTACTTTATCTATTGATGTACCCATTTCTATGTCAGATCATGAAGCACAAAATCTTAGTAAAAGAATAGGAATAATTGATCGTTTAATTTCAAGTAAAAATGAGGAAATAACTGAACTTTTTAAAAAAGGTGTTTCATTAGATAATCAATTAAAAGTAGAAAATTCTAATCATAAATCTGAAATTTTAAACAAAATTAAAGAGTTTGAAAAAATAAAATCAAACTATAAACATTAATATAAAGATACTAATGTTAATATGATTATTTTTAATCTTAATTGACTTGACATTCTTTAAAGAAATATCTATAAAACTCTCTCATAAAATAAATCAAGAGTATAAACAAATTTAAAATAAAATAATCATGAATTTAACTTTATTATCAATAGTCGAAACTATTATATTAATGCTTCCTGCATTATTAGTAGTAGCTTATGTAACAGTAGCAGAAAGAAAAACTATGGCTAGTATGCAAAGAAGATTAGGACCTAATGCAGTAGGATATTATGGTTTATTACAAGCTTTTGCGGATGCTTTAAAGTTAATATTAAAAGAATATGTGGCTCCTACTCAAGCTAATTTAATATTATTTTTCTTAGGACCAATAGTAACTTTAATATTTGCTTTATTAGGATATGCAGTAATACCCTATGGACCTGGATTATCATTAGCTGATATGGAATTAGGTATATTATATATGTTAGCTGTTTCATCACTTGCTACTTATGGAATATTATTAGCAGGATGAAGTGCTAATAGTAAATATGCTTTTTTAGGGTCATTGAGAAGTACAGCTCAATTAATTAGTTATGAATTAGTGTTAAGTTCAGTATTATTAATTATTATTATGATAACTAATAGTTTGAATTTAAATATTAATGTACAATTTCAAAAAATAGTATGATTAGGATTACCTTTATTCTGTATATTAATAATATTTTTTATAGGATCTGTAGCTGAAACAAATAGAGCTCCTTTTGATTTAGCTGAAGCTGAATCAGAATTAGTTAGTGGGTTTATGACAGAACACGCAGCTGTAATATTTGTATTCTTCTTCTTAGCTGAATATGCAAGTATTGTATTAATGTGTATATTTATAAGTATTTTATTTTTAGGTGGTTATTTAGTAGATATAAATTTCATATATTGATTTGATTTAATAAATTATGTATATGCTTATTTATTTAATATGGAATGAATAGAATCAGCAGATTATTTTGCATTTAGAGAAATATTAGCAGGTTCTACTTTAAACGGATTATTTTCTAGTTTAACTTTAGGTATTAAAAGTTCAATAATGGTATTTATATTTATTTGAGTAAGAGCTTCATTCCCTAGAATACGTTTTGATCAATTAATGTCTTTCTGTTGAACAGTTTTATTACCTATATTATTTGCATTTATAATATTAATACCATCTTTATTATATATATTTGGAATATTCTTTATTAATATAAGTTTATTTTAATATAGACTTTTTTACTTTTAAATAGCTATGAAATACATGTCCATAAGCAATTTTTAATAATATTAAGTTATCTATAATATCTTCAAACAAGATGTTATTATCTTCATTATTAACAGTACCTCTTATAGGTACTATAATGGTATCTAGTTTAGATTCATATAAAAAAAATTCTGAACTATATACTAAATCAATAGCATTAGTAGCTAGTGTTATTAATTTTATTATATCTTTAGTAATATTTATTTTATTTAACAGTAGTACTAATCAATTTCAATATGTACAAGAACATTATAATGTACAATTATTTGATATATATCTAGGTGTGGATGGTATATCAATTTATTTTATATTATTAACAACAATAGTAATGCCTATTGCATTATTATCTAATTGAGATTCTATAAAAGAAAATGTAAAATCATATTTAATAATAATGTTATTATTAGAAACTCTATTATTGGCAGTTTTCTTAGCTTTAGATATAATGTTATTTTATATATTTTTTGAAAGTATATTACCACCGTTATTTATATTAATAGGTATATTTGGATCTGATAATAAAGTAAATGCTAGTTATTATTTATTTTTATATACATTATGAGGTTCATTATTCTTATTATTATCTATATTAAGTACATCATCAACAATGGGTAGTACAGATTTTGACACTTTATTTAAATTAAATTTTGAATATAAAACTCAAGTTTTCTTATTTTTAGGTATATTTATAGCTTTTGCTGTAAAAACTCCTACAATATTTTTAAATAATTGATTATTAAAAGCTCACGTTGAATCACCTTTGGGTGGAAGTATAGTTTTAGCAGCTATTGTGTTAAAATTAAGTTTATATGGAATATTTAGATTAATATTACCTATGTTACCTAAAGCTTCATTAGATTATACTTTTGTTATATATACAATAGCTGTAATAACTATAATTTATGCTAGCTTTAGTACACTAAGAACGACAGACGTAAAAGAATTAATAGCATATAGTTCTGTTTGTCATGCTGCTGTATATTTAATAGGGATATTTAGTAACACAATTCAAGGACTAGAAGGAAGTATAGTATTAGGATTAGCACACGGATTTGTATCAAGTGGTTTATTTATATGCGCAGGTGGGGTATTATACGATAGAACAGGTACAAGAAGTATATTCTTTTATAGAGGTGCTACTCAATTAATGCCTATATTTGCTATATTATTTTTCTTATTAGCTTTAGGTAATTGTGGAGCTCCATTAACTTTAAATTTTGTAGGTGAATTTATGTCATTATATGGAATATTAGAAAAATTACCTATATTAGGAATTTTTGCTTGTTCATCTATAGTATTTTCTGCTGCATATACAATTTATATGTTTAATAGAACAGCTTTTGGAGGATCATTCAGTAAATTCTTTGAAGAAAGCGTTTATGATGTAAATAAAAGAGAATTTATAATATTATTTATTTTAGTTATATTTACAATTATATTAGGAATATACCCTTCTATTATATTAAACGTATTAGATTATTCTATGAATGGTTTAATATATAGCGTTTAATATAAAAATACTATTTAAAAAAAGAACAATAACATATTGAAATTAATAAAAATAAATATTTTTATATATGTATAAAATATAATAAAAATACGTAATATGCCACAATTAACTCCTTTCTATTATATGAATGAAATAGCATTTGCTTTTGCTATAATAGTTATAGTATTATATGTATTATCTAAGTATATATTACCTAGAATAGTTCGTTTATTTATTTCACGTATGTTTATAAATAAAATATAATTATAAACTATTAAATTTTTTTAAGAAATATCTATAATCATCGTGATAAATACGATGTTAAATAACAATTATTTTACAGAAATTACAAGTCCATTAGATCAATTTGAAATTAGAGACATATTAAATCTAGAAATATTAGGAGGTAGTTTACATCTATCTTTAACTAATATAGGATTTTATTTAATAACAGGTGCTGTAATAATATTAGGATTAAGTTTAGTTGCTACAAATTATAATAAATTAGTAAGTAACAACTGATCTATAGCTCAAGAATCATTATACGTAACAATACATAATATAGTAACAAATCAAATAAATGCTGGAAATGGTCAAATATATTTCCCATTCATGTATACATTATTTGTATTTATCTTAATAAATAATTTAATAGGTATGATACCTTATAGTTTTGCATCTACAGGTCATTTTGCTTTAACATTTGCTCTTAGTTTTACAATAGTATTAGGAGCTACAATATTAGGATTCCAAAAACATGGATTAAAATTCTTTTCATTATTAGTACCAGCTGGTTGTCCTATAGGATTATTACCTTTATTAGTAACAATAGAATTTATTTCTTACTTAGCAAGAAATGTTTCATTAGGATTAAGATTAGCAGCTAATATTACAGCAGGTCATATGTTATTAAGTATATTAAGTGGTTTTGTTTATAATATAATGAATTCAGGAATAATCTTCTTTATTTTAGGTTTAATACCATTATTATTTATTATAGCATTCTCAGGATTAGAATTAGCTATAGCATTTATTCAAGCACAAGTGTTTGTGGTATTATCATCTTCATATATAAAAGATGGTTTAGATTTACATTAATAAAAAAATTATTTATCTAAGTGAGTAATAAAAGTAAATTAGAAAAATTATAAAATAATTAATTATTTTAATTAAAAAAAAATAACAAATTAAAAATAAATAGAAATTAAAAAATAACAGTTAACTGTTAATAATAAAATTAGCGAGCAATAATATTTTAAATATTATATGTAATAAAAAAAATAACATTACATAGTTTAATTTTCTCCTCAGAAGCTAGAACATTAAGTGATATAAAAATATCAAAAAATTTGTTGAGTTTGGTGATGGCTCTGATTGAACGCTGTCCAAGTGCTTGACACATGCTAATCGAACGTTTTAATTAAAATTGTATTAATTACAAATTCAATTAAAAAGTGGTGTACAGGTGAGTATAATTATATTTAAATGCTAGCCTTAGAGTAAAGGTAAATCCTTTATATATAAAAGGAATAAATAAATTCCGCTTTAAGAAGACGATAAATATATTCGAGATAGGTAGTAGTTAAGGTTATGGCTTAACTAGCTTAAAATTCTCGTAGTCGAATCTGAAAGGTTGATCGACCACATTGGGTCTGAAAAAAACCCAATGCAAGTTAGTACAGCAGTGAGGAATATTGGTCAATGGCCTAACGGCTGAACTGGTAACTTGGAGAAGTGATAAGTCTTATTTTGTTATTATCATAGAATAATAACTATAAGATTAAATTAAAATTGAATAAAACTTTGTTTATATATTGATAATGACGGTATATATATTGTGTCTTGACCAATTACGTGCCAGCAGTCGCGGTAATACGTAAGAGACTAGCGTTATTCATCTTAATTAGGTTTAAAGGGTACTCAAACGGTCAATATAACATTTAAAATGTTAGTACTTGACTAGAGTTTTATGTAAGAAGGCAGTACTTTAGGAGGAGAGATTATATTCAATGATACCGAAAGGACTTGGTAAAGGCGCAGGCAGCCTTTTATGTAAAAACTGACGTTGAAGGACGAAGGCATGGGTCACGAACAGGATTAGAAACCCCAGTAGTCTTTGCAGTAAATGATGAATGCCATAGGTTAGATTAAATATATCTAGTCTATAAATGAAAGTGTAAGCATTTCACCTCAAGAGTAATGTGGCAACGCAGGAACTGAAATCACTAGACCGTTTCTGACACCAGTAGTGAAGTATGTTGTTTAATTCGATAATCCACGAAAAACCTTACCACAATTTGTATAATTATTACAGGAGTTGCACGGCTGTTTACAGTTAATGTTGTGAAACTATGGTTTTTGCCATGAATTAACATAATCCCTTGCTTTATTTTTATATTATAAAGCATTTAATCCGAGAATTTGGAAAGAAAAAGGGGACTAAGACAAGTCATCATGGCCTTAATATTGTGGGCTATAGACGTGCCACATATGCCTAAACAAAGAGATGCGAAAATGTGAATTCTAGCTAATCTCATAAAATAGGATATAAATTTTAAGGATTGTAGTCTGAAATTCGACTATATGAATAAGTAATTACTAGTAATCGTGAATCAGCATGTCACGGTGAATATTCCTTGGATTGGTACTAATTACTCGTCGCATGCTGAAAGGAGTGCGCGCAATAAGTTTGCTTTTTTAATAATCAGTA
>PXYN01000372.1:0-25445 GCA_003056585.1 Lecanicillium sp. MT-2017a
CGCGCCCCGTCATGCTTACTAAGGCGATGACATAACCATCTGTAGATAGCACTCAGCACGTCTCATTTTGCTTACCCTAGAGCTAATCCTTGTAGACGTTAAATAATAATAATAATAATAATAATAAAGCTCCCTGGTTTGTGGCAGTAATGTCAATTATGAAGTTGCGTATTTGGCGGTAAAAGTTTGCCTATACTACCACGTTAGCGAATAGTTGGTTATATATATGCAAAGTGGAAAAGGGGAACATGCTGTGTTGATATACCATTCCCTGGAATTGCCGTCAATGCCCGTGCCACCATCTGGGTAGTACACATCCGTGCTAATGACACCCAAACCAACGAAAGAGCTTGCAGCCTTGACGACTGGGGGATTGGTTGGCTGTATATTGTTAGCGCTGGCCATGTATTTCAGACGAAAAACCGTACATCACCGACGAGCTGAGTGTGGAAGTATGACACGATGGATCCACTGACAAGATAAGTGCCTGCCCAATCCTAGCGGCGTTAGCAGAGTCAAGGTATTCCATGATGAGTTGGTTGTAAATTCATAAACTCGCCTGGGGGGAAGTACACAACAGCTCCCTTGACGCTGGAACCGTAGCAATCGGCGCCACACCGATTGCCATCTGAAATAGCTCTGTTGATGGCCTTTGTGTCATCCGTGATTCCGTCACCCTTGGCATCATAGTCCTTGACATTGCGAAAGACTTTATAGGAAATATCTTCGCCAAATGGCTGTGTACCCAAGTTTTCGAGCCTCGCCATCCAGTATTCGTCCGAACCTCGCTCCTGGTCAGGTGTACGTCTCTTGAAAACATGTTCAGGAAGCGAATAGTCACAAAACAGAGTGCCATTGGCCTTCTGGGCCGCGGCGTCCGCTTCTGCCACTAACGCAGCAGCTTGAGCAATCTCGTCTGTGACGGTAAAGGTGGTCACAGCAGCGGCGTCATCGCGGCGAAAGCTGAGAGAACCGGGTTTGAGAGAATAATTGTTCCGGCGGGGGTTCTCAACTCGCGCTTTGTTGGATATGCTCATCTTCCTGATGGCATCAGTCACAATTTGTCGAGCATGGGCAAGCTTTTCCGCGTTGACATGTGTGCCATTGCTAGCGAGAAGTGTCGTTGAGTCAATGTGCGACGCAGACGATGGTGATGCCGCGGCTGCTTCGTCGACACGGACAGTTTCTTGCCCAGAGTCATGCACATGGTCATATTGGGACAATGCCTGGATTCCTAGCAAGAAACAGAAGAAGACAAGGTTAAGCCAAGATGAGTAACGATGAAAGGACGGCATTACTGGCGTTCACTGTGCCTGTAATTTGAGGCCTAGGAAAAGGTGTGATCGAGTTGCCGTAATGGAGAGGCCATTTAAAGGACCGGCAGTAGGTCTTCATGTTATATGCAATCATGACGGACAATAAAAGTTCTGTGGATAACTAGCGGCAGGCATGGGCAAGTTACTGGTACATGCACAATGTCTCAATAGTGTATTCGGAAGTACATGAACCAGCCAACAAGTGTCCATTTCTTTTCGTATAACTTGCTAACTCATTGCCATTACGCCCCGAAACTTCTTTTCTATGCGCTAATTACACTGTGGCCTTGCATCGGAATATCCTCTCGCAATATTTTCGTCACAACAGGGTTCGGTGGGACTCGGACCAGGGACTCGGACCATTAGCCAGAACTGGATAGATGGGGCCGCGCGCGCGGATATATTCATTATTGCTCCATGTGTAATTATGGCGTACGTAATAAAAATTTGACCGACATTTGCAGAATTGTATGGGTAGGCCTCTGGTGTCCGTTTTCGTCGATCTGAATGGGAAACAGTTGTATCTGAGAGCACAAGCCGTTGTCAGAAATGGGAAGTCTCGCCCGAGCCGTTACACATTTCTCCGCAGGCCAAGGCATGCTTGCTGCCAGTGGAGAAAGCCCTATAGATCGCAAGTAGCCCAGCGACTCAAGGGGGTTGGGCCCTTTTTCGATTGTGGAGAAAACCTCTCTCCATATCGACAGTGGATGGTATTCCTAGTCGTACATGCTCGTGCCGAGCCCCCAAACAAGCGGATCGCCAATTCCGCAAGAAAGGCCGGTCTAGCCAGGAACAACACTAGCGTTGGGGCACCAAAATTCCGTGACTTTACAGTACTTCCGATTTCCCAGCTACCATAAGCAATTTACTCAGTGAAATACAAACTATCAAGCGTTCTTTGTCCTGTCTAGTAACAAAGTCAATATAATAAAAGTAGTATATTAGACACAAGCCGTAAAAAAAATAGCGGCACTGTACTGGTGTAGTAGGTCGGCAACCTCTGTGGTAGGAAAATGGCCCCTGCAAAGTACTATAAAGTCGCTGAATTTTGGGAATCGCGGCGCTAGATGCTTTCTGGCCAAACGGTTTGAGTGCCACCAAATTTCCGTAACTTCGTGCTACTTCTGATTATCGGCCGCCTGCAAAGAAGATTGTAGCACATAGAGGAGACTTAGACTTACTCGTAAAACGAATACAATTTTGGTGACACCCCTGTTCAGCAAACCCCCCTCCGAGGCTCTGCCACAACCTACAGAGTTCCAGTGGCGGCACTGCGTACCCCTAAGGCCTTGCTATAATATTACTCATAGCTGTAATTAACTGATCTTTAAAAATGACAAAAAGAAATGCCAAAAATTGATATCGCAACCTTATCCCATATGTCATGGCCTGTGTGGGCGGCTGAGAATCAGAAGTAGCACGACGTCACTGAAATTTGGTGGCACGACGCTAGGCACGTTTTAGGGGAAAACGGCGACCTGCCTGTTTCGGAGCCCCTGGTGCCCTACCTTGCTTGCGCAGTGGCTACCGCAGCTCTCGCGTCATGGCCTCGCTACCGTCGTCGGGCAAGATAAAAAATTAAGGGGCTTTTTTGGATGAAAACGGAGCTAGTGAGCGGGATGGTCCGAGAGGTGGGGGGGGGGGTTTCATGAGAAAGCAGGGGATGGCGTATGTGATTGGTGGAAGCGGGGCCTTTTGGGGGGAAAAGGGGTCAACTAGAAGGCCTGTAGAAGGCCCGTAGGTTCTGGTTGACGGTCAAGAGATGTACATTGTCGAGAGAATCCTGGATGAAAGAATGGAAGGCACGTACAAGAAGGTGCTCGTGAAATGGCAGAATTACTCGCAACCAGTGATGCATTCAATACTCAATACTCAATATGATGGTGTATTGAGAAGATTCAATATTGAAGAAGCCCCATATTGAGTATTGAGTATTGAGTATTGAATTATTGAGAAAATATTGAGGATATTGCGAAACGACGGATTACTAAGCCTATCATGATCACAAATCGGGAGGTTTAAGTCAGGCTGGGCATCCACATATCCGACGGATGACTAATCTTGTCTGTTTGATGCTATTCCCAACTTCGCCTGACCTCCATCAGAGATGCCCGCCTTTTGTAATCACCCCGCTTTGCAACCAAAACGGTATTAATACTGGTAATGTTTGTCTGAAATCTATTGCGCTAGCTTCCATTCACATCGAAAGCGGTGACACTAATTCCCCTGACACTACAAGGAAGCTTGCACTCAAACAGACATGAGGGCACGATACGGTACCCCTACAACTTTATAAGGTATCGTAAGTGGGTGTGGGCAGCAGAGCGCCTGCCGGTGGGTGGCAGTAGTACCTGCTACAGTGGGCGAAATTAGGGGGCTGCTAAACACGCTATCACCTGGCATACCGTACCCAATGTGGGCCACTCACTACCCGGCACCTTACTCACAATGCTGATTCTTCAATATTCAATACAACTCTCCTCTTACATCTACAGGTACCCCTACCTTATAGACAGTATAGATAGTTGAGTTGGCGAAGAAATACAATCTACCCGCCAAATTATCTGCACCACCTGCCACAAGGCATAGCGCCCGCGCCACAAGCCACACTAGTAGTAGCCAGCGGGCCACGTATAAGCCCCCTAGAGACTCCAAATCGCATAGTTCAGGAGGCCATTATCGACAACAGCCTCCCTATAAGGAACCTTCTATTCTCAAGCAGCAGCCTAATTCAAATATATACTGCCTACCTATGCACTAGGCGCTAAGCTCAGTCTGACAATAACCTCTTTACACTATTAGCGGAGATTATAGAAGAACTATCAGAACCAGCTAATGATATAGAAAAAGCTATTGCCAAAGCCTAAGAGCAACTTAACATCTGCGCCAGTATCTTACGTACCTATACAAGTGCGATCTCCTAATATATACTTCAATTCACCAGTAGCTATAGCCAAAAGTTCACAAAACACCTCTAGGAAATTCTCCTTTAGCACTAGCAAAATGCTACTAAAGACAAGGCACCTTATACCATACTGCCAACCGCAGCGCCTGCAGATATAGCCAAACCCTAGAGGGCGGTGAGCTACGCCAGTATCGCCAAAAAGGCTATATCTTATCAGCCAAAGAACAAAAAACTTCCCTACTCTAAAAAGTCAGCAACCTCTACTAGAAAGGACAAGCAGGTACTAATTAGACTATCTAATGGCCTAGAATCTGCTGAGTAGGGGCTAAAGATCTAATTAGCAATTAGAGACAAACTCAGAATACTATTACTAGATATACTATATATTAAGCAAACTAATACTAGGTAGGCACTGACTATATGCACGGAGGAGATCTAATAATATATTATCTAGGAGCAGCAGCTCTAGGGCGCCTACTATAGCATCTAGGCAGTAGAAAAAGAAATAGAATAGCACAGCTACCTAATCAAAGACTTCCTAACAACCATTCCTTCCTAAGATAGATCGACACTTCTATACAAACAGACTATAGATATAGCTATTAGAGAATAGATAGATATATAGCTAGTGTAATAGCGACAATCTATAAAAACAAAACCAAGCAATACTATTATATTATTAATTATATCTTTTAAGCAGCTAATAAAGGATAAATTCTAAATCCTAGGCCTTAGCAAACCTTTTTTTAAGCTTATAAATAAAAAGATAATAAAACAATACTATAACTATTAGATATTCTATACACCATATATATATAGAAACACCTAACACTATAGCAACTATAGCTTAATAGAATACTAAAGCAATAAATATAATACAATACCCTAATGCGCCAATTGCTATAGCCTATATAAGGCAGACTACAAACAATACTTTACTTAGCTAAAGAGTACAACTAATAGGCTTAGGGCCCTCTTAAAGATAGAACTTATCTACACTTATAGGCAAAGAAACACTAAATATATACGCCAAAATGCTATACCCACAGAAATAGAGACAACTGCAGTAATACTAGATCTGCCTATAGCTAATATAGCACCAACGCCTTAGAGAGCTAAGACTAAGGCACATAGTAATAGTCTAGGAATAGGAGAGATAGCAGTAAAGGAGTCACCTAGCTCAGAGGCATTTACTATAATTATAGCATAGAATCAGGTTAGAGATATTGCCTAACCCCTACCACTAGCAACAGCCAGACCTACAAAAGCCTAAACTGTCAGAGCCTAAGCCATTAAAACACTAGCTACTAGAAGCCTAGCTATCAATACCTAAGCTATTAAAGCTAAATATTGTAAAAACCTCCTTCTAGAGCCAGCAGAGCCCTCTAGTGAGGCAATCACTAGCAACACAGCCTACACAGCGCGGCAGCGATCCCCTCCCTCAAGTCCACCCTTAAGGGCACAATCACCGCTAAAAAGGACCAAGATACAAAGAATAACTGCCTCTACTAAAAATAGTAGATAAAAGACAAGCCCTTTCACTCTGCCTATATCAGGCAAATATCAACAGAGGCAAAGCAGCGCACCACACTGCCTTACAACTAGCATATAAAGAAGCCTATAATATTATACTTCTATAAGAACTATATACCTTATATAACCAAAGAAAAGACATATACTATATACTAAAGCACCCTAGCTTCTATTGCTTTAGCCTAATATCTTATTAGAACTTATAAGATATATAGCCCTATATGCTCACCTATATACAAAAACACAATACACTATAACCAGAATAGCTATCCTATATATAATCGCAAGACCTTCTATAGCTCAATATAAACAGCATTACAATACTCAACATATACAACCGCCTAGAAGAACCGGCTATACTACAAGCAGTCACTGCCTAGAACCTGCCGGCAAACATAATCATAGCCAGAGATATAAACACTAGCTATCCCCTATAGCAATCTAATAAAGCAATAATATTAAAGAAAAAGCAATTAGCTAAATAGATAGAAAAACACTTACTATAGCTGCTAAATAAACCCAATATAGACACCACAGTAGCTAAAGGAAAAGGCAGGCTAAATACTATTAACCTAGCCTTTTCTAATATAACAATAGCCACAGCTACAGTCAAGGAATATCTCACTACAGGCTCTCTCTACTATATACTAAGCATTAAAATATTAATAGTACAGCCTATACTAAAGGTTATTAGCTAATATAAGATTATAATAGAAGAGGAGCTGCAGCGCTTCTCCACAAATATTAAAAACACTGCAAAACCTCTCCATAGGGAACTTAATAGCCACGCCAACATCGAGACAGCCACCTAACAGCTCTTAGCTACAATTAAGAACACTATTAAGATCAGTGGCCATCGCTAAATAGGTTAAAAAGTATATATAAGTATATAGTAGAATAAAGAATACTTAGATATACTAGCAGAATTTTATATAATATAGATAGCCACAGAATCTGCTACAAGGGAAGAGACACAGCAAGCCCAAGTTAATTTTAAATGCACTATATGCTATGTCAAGAGAGACTTCTAGCACAAGATCATTTCAGACATTACCAACCTAGGCGATGTATACTGTGTTATATACTAGCTTAAACTGCAACAACAGCTTGCCCTGCCACTAATCTAAGTCGACGATAAGGTCTACTCTACTAATATCAACAAGGCATATACACTAGGCTAAAGCAAGCTTGTATATAAAGATACTATAGATAATATTGCCGACCTATAGAGGCTACTAGAAAAATAACTAAGGCAAATATCTTTTAAATAATATATCTTAGTAGTAGAGGTAAAGCATAGTCTCCTTAGTATTAGAAATACCTTACTAGGCATAGATAGGATCACAGTTAAAATACTGTAGGCAATCTAGCCCTTTATCAGCTATCGCATTATAGAGATCTACAATACCTATCTATAATATAGATACTGCCCCTAGGCATTTAAGAAAGCTAAAGTAGTTATAATCTTAAAGCTAAATAAGAGGAACCTAGGCAATATCTTAGTATAGAGACCAATCTTATTATTCTTATATCTTAGTAAAGGGCTTAAAAGAATTATTGTAAAATAAATAGCCTACTTGGCGATTAAGCATAAGGTAGTCTACTATAATCAAGCTGGCGCTCTGCCCTAGTGCAGTGCCACTGATATTATAGCAGTGCTTATATATAATATGGAGATAGCCTTTAAAGACCGAAAAGTGGCTATACTAGTCATAATAGATATAGAGGGCGCCTTTAACACAATCCTTTACAATCAACTATTGCTATAGCTATATAAGCAAGGCTGGCTAGACTTCCTTATCTAGTAGATTGTAAGCTTCCTTATATAATGCCTAGCTAGTATACAATTCTAAAATATAATAGCCGAAGCTATTGAGCTTACCTGCAATATTCTGCAAGGCTTGCTACTATCACCAATCCTCTATCTACTTACAATAGCTGCTATCTACTATCTTAGCAGCACTATATAAAGATATAGGTATATAGATAATATAGTAATACTTTTTATAGAAGATATATTAGAAGAAACTACTCTATAGGCTAATAAAGCTATTATAAATATAGAGGCTTAGGGAAGAGCTAAGGGCTTCTCCTTTAATATTAAAAAAATAGAAGTGATATACTTTATATAAAGACAACAACAGCCTAACCCAGCTATTACACACTAGAGCAGCAATATACAAGCTAGAGGAGCAATATAATAGCTAAAGGTCTAGCTAGATTATCAACTATCCTTTATAATGTATATCTACTAATAGATATATAAAGCAAAAGCAACTATCTACTACCTAAGGAGTATAAACAATATAGTCAAGGGCATCTCAGCTGCTGTAGCGCAATGCACGGTATGGTCAGTCGTAATGCCTATACTATTCTATAGAGCAGACGTCTAGTACCCTGGCGCTGAGAAGCTACCAAAAGGCATACTTATAAAGATCTAAAAGGTCCTTATATAGGCCTACTATATGATACTGCCCTTATAGAAAATATATCTAAAAATAGCCTTCTGGTGTGAAGCTAGTATACCTTCTGCAGACCTACTATTATAGCAAATCTCAGAACACACAGCCAACCGATAGGCCTGCCTAGACATATAACACCCTATTACTTGCTGACTTACTAGTAACAAACATTAGATTCAACATCAAAATAGACTAGATACAGTACAAATAGTGATAACCGCTAAAATATAGCTCTTCTATATAGCAAGCAAAGCTATACTATAAGAATAGCCACGCCTAATTCTATAATAGTACTTAACTGCAATCTCTATAGAGAGTGCTTAAATCTAACTAAGTAAAGAAGAAGGTGCTAAACATATATAGACCTAGCTTAATAGTAAGCTAATAGGACTTATTATCTTCAGCAATAGCTTAAAGACCAAACAAGATATAGCTAGATATAGCTTTGCCATCTTCTACAACAGCCAGCTCCTCAACAGCAGCAATAGCCAGCTAGGAAAAAGAGAAGTCTTTAATACTAAGATCACCAGAGCTCTATAAGGGCTTAAGTCAGCAATTGTATAGCACTAGTAAGACAAAAACATTATTATTTGCATAGACAATATATCTATAATCAACAGCATTAGCTCTACAGTGCCAATTTCATCACAAGCAGACTTCCACACACTTCAGAAGACAGGCGACCTCAGCCTAGGACTAATCTCAGTGCGCTAGTACCTAGGCCACACTAGCATTTATAGCAATAAGCTGGCCGACCAGCTTATAAAAGAAGGAGCTAAGCTCCCTATCCTAGACCTACTACCCTTAGTATTATACTGTAAGAGGCAAACTAGGGGCCTCCTAGCCACGACTTTCTAGATATAGTAGGAAGATATCAATAGGCCAAGCTATAAAACACTCCGCTTAAAGGCAGAACTAAAGAAGCTCCCTAAGCTCAGTCTGCAGCAATAGTAGCTAGGATACCTCTTAGCAGCACAAATACACCACGGTGACTTCGCCAAGTACCACAAACGCTTCAATCATAAAGACACTGACACCTACTGCCCTTGCAGGCGGCAGAAATCCCCAATACACCTCTTCTACTATAGGAAAATCCCTCGCAGCCTCTAGCCTCAGCTTACCCCTAAGCCAAAAGCTATAATTAGGAAATTCCTTAGTAGCTCCTTTAAGACCTTTATAAAACTTACTGACTTCTATTATTAGAAGGTCAACAGGCAACTCTAATAGAGGAAGGCCTTGCTCAGTTAGCAACTAAGCATTATATATAGCCTAAGCAGCCCCTACTGCTTATAAAACTATTATTATTTCCTTTGCTATATAGCTAGCTATATTATACTACAACAATGCTATTTCTAGCATAATAAACGTTATATCGCAGTATGTTGACTATCTGCTGATAGAAGTCAACCTTTGCACATTCTTGCCAATTAGCGCGAAACTGCTGCTGCTAGAGGAGAAATTAGGTCGCAAAGTTGTTTTAGGAGCCCCTGGTTCAACGTAGGCGCGCCACTAAGCGCGCCCTGTCATGCTTACTAAGGCGATGACTTAACCATCTGTAGATAGCACTTAGCACGTCTCATTTTGCTTACCCTAGAGCTAATCCTTGTAGATGTTAAATAATAATAATAATAATAATCTTCAATATTCAATATCTTCAATATAACTCAATATTGAAGAAGGCCATATTGAGGATATTGACAGGGGTTATCAATGCCGAATGCATCTCTGCTCGCAACCCATATGGGAACCTCTAAACACTATTCGACAGACGGACGCATGGAAGCAATGGAAGAAACGCAAAAGGAGTTTCACCTCCTCGAGCCATCTTAACACAGATCGCAGTATTTCCACGGAAGAGGGAACTCCGGAAGGGAGGGGGGAATGTAACGGGCAAGCCGCTTGCGCAAGCGGCTGTGCCGCCGAGCTTCTAGAACTTTCCATTGGCTCGGAGCTGTAAAATGTTATGCTCTGTTATGGTTGATTCACTTTCTTTCCTCTTCATCTTGATAGTAAACAGCATAAGAACTAGATAGTTGAATCAACCTACTAGCAACCCATCACACTCCTCTTATATTAATATGCTACGAGGATGAAGATTGAGAACTAGAGTAGTGACTACCCGCTGCAGTACAGCAAAGCCGCCGGTACATGCTTAATATCCCAACAATGTATTTGGAAGTATATTAATACGAGCATGTTAACAACCGTTTACTATTTCCCCATTCAGCTGGCCGACATACTTCTCTATACGCCAACCTGAGCACTGTAGACACGTGAATAACAATGTAAATCTCCACCAAAGTCTCCACTTGAGATATATATTTATTTCAGGATTCGACTAAACTCGGAGCATTAACCGGATAGGACTGGTGGCGCCATCCACGAAGGAGAACCGCTTATAGATCACTATGTGAAAAATACGTAATATTAACGCAGCGGAAAATTTTGTAGAACTTTGTGGCTACGATCCTTTTACTGTTTACGTCGACCTGCATGTTCTTGCACTGGGTCCCAATTTAAGAATCCAGAAACATGTGAGCGCATGAGCAGTTATTTGGCGTGACTAGTCTCGGCCCGCCCTTATTTTCTCTTGAAACTGCTTTGGCCGAGGCAGGCGGCCGATTCCGAACGCCTTGTGGATCACAGGTACCGCGAATCAATAAAGTCCCCTTTTCTTTAATCATGAAAATTCCTCCCCGACACCCACATTATGCAACAACGGTGTCAGTTACTGCCCTTGTACCATGCTCATAAACAGCAAGTGCGGAGTTTCCGTGGCATGTGTGGAATCCGCGGCATTTGATAAGCGTTCGGCAACACGCGCGTAGAGTTCGATTCAATATAGATGCCAAAAGCGAAGTCCGTCTCTGGTTCAATTGAAATGAGGGCCAGAAACTACCCCCACTAAACCCACGGAGACGCATGCGGGCATGCGACACCTAAGCCGCTAGAGCTACAAAAATTTTGCAATTTGAGGCGCAATTCAGATTAAGCAACCTTGTCTCTATACTTTATTGCCAATGTCACACAGGTAGTCAAGGTACCACAATATGCTATCCAATATAAATAACTTGTATATCCTGCGGCGTTCATATAGAAGTATACTTCATTAACACTACTATTACATTGATCTGTCATTGCCTCTGGTGTACGGTTGGTGGCCATGCGAGCGCCAACATCCACCTACCTGATCGTCGTGTTGGTAACTACACTGCTGTCTACATTATTCTCGGGGGCAGCCGCTCGCTCAGTCCTTGTACAAGACCAAAATTCGCCAAACTCGCACAACGGCACTTCGACTGCGTCCGGTGCTGTTCTGAACCACCAGAAGAGGGACATCCAATTATCTCGCTCATGCGTGGGAAACCACAACAGTGCAGTCAGATTTGCATTAAGGGAAGCAAAAGATATTGTGGGTGTACGCTCTCCGTATCAAATCATGGATATTTGCTGATTATCAATATGAAGGCTTCTTATGTTTACAGGAGGTTGCTTGAGCTTGAACAAATTCTCCGCGAAAGTCCAGTACGAGATAAGGCGAACCTAACACCTGCACAACGCACCTTGTTCAACACTTTCGAAGCTTTTTTTGGCCAGGTATACTTTGGTCCAGCACAGAAAGATAGTAATAGCTATGGCATAAGTCGTGTAGAAATCGCACAAGGTATGGCAGCCTAACCCTAATCGCTAAAATCGAAGCATGAAGGCTGATTCTCTTATAGCATCAGTTGGTAAAATAGAGGACTATTTAAAAAATCCCTCTATTGCTCGAGTGGAAATGTAAGTGTACTTCGCTCTAAATGTAGCGAGAGCTGACAGGCAGAAGATGGTGCAACGACGGGTTTCTTAGTGCGACTGATCCCGCAGGCGGTGCGCCATTGGGTACGTGTGCAATGCTGCAAAATTTCTACTAATACACCTCACCCTATATTAATATACTGACTGGCAATAGCATTTGGCCAGAAATTTGACGGTCGCAAATGGACTTACCAAGACCCGCGAGGGGAGTGGGTAAGCCTCAAGACATGCGACGAGACCTCAGGCATGACTGCGTACCACTACCTTCCTAATGATCAGGTTTTCGGTAGTGAGTCCGTGGTTGTTCTTTGCGGCAATTCGATGGCTCGTTGGACGGCTAGATATGCTGTGGGTGACCAAGTTAGCAGGTACCATGACGGGCAAACTGCGCCGGCAGGTTCCACGCATATTGATTATATTTGGGGTTACTTACCTGTGACTCTCTTACACGAATTTTCTCACTCGACTCTTATCATGACGGGCACACCAAGCTGTATGTCTATTGTACCCTGAACTGTATGCTGTGCAGCAAACGTTAATGGAAGCATCCGCTGTCAGATGATAAATGTCTCGCAAATGGCCTCGAGGTATACCAATGGGCTTGCATTCACCAGCTATCAAAAGAAAACCCAGTCGCCGCTATCCTAAACTCTGGTTTGTTAATGTCTTATAAGTTTTACGAACATTAAGCTAATCATCCATAGATTCATTATCACTATTTATGGCAGGTATTATAAGCCCTGGCACTAATAGATTACGAAAGTTTACTAATGGGATCAGCTGTCTATTTCAATAAAAACGACTGGTCGACTGGCATCTCCCAGCCTCTAGGTTTCGCTGGTCCTTAAAACCTATTAGTGCGCATTTTTGTGTCAAGAAAGCGTCTATAGTACTTAGAGATTTAGGAATAGAGAAAACAAAATCTGTATTGCTGTGTGTAAGGACTCGAGCTCTGGCTGGAGTAAGCATTAGGTACAGGTGGAAGGGCAGGAAGAGCGGTAATATAATCCAAGCCAACCCGCGAGTCTGGAGATACTGCTATTTATTTCGGGTCAAAGGAATAGCTTAGCTAGCTAGGAACAATACTCTTTAAATATATCAATACAAGTTTAGATAATATGCTCTCTAAAATATATTAACATAGCTATTTTATAGTCACTATAGCGCTATATATTCTCTGGTAATATTCCGCGATAGACCTTAATTATATCCCTTTTATGAGCTGGTTCTGAAGGGCTAAAAGTCGGACCCGTGCTCCCCCTAATGCGCCAATCTTTAATTTATCCAACTCAAGCCCAAATTGAGAGTATGGTGCACTATATAGAGTTGCATACCACTCAGCTCTTGCTGCTGAACTATGCCATCGCACAACACAGGTATATTTCAACAGCCCACTATTTCTACCGTCTGGACTCCACCCCCCAGCAATCTCCTTGTAACATGCCGGCGAAGGCATGCCGCTTGTCACAAATGGCACCATTGATCTGGGAAATTCCCTAGTTAGTATAGTCTTATTGAGCTGGCGAGGTGACTTACTCTTCCCATTTTGTTAGCGCATTTTTAAAGATTTGCTTATAAAGTAGGTCATTTGGAACAAGGAATTCGGTTATTTCCATAAAGGTGTATAAATGCGGTGGGTAATATAATGCTGGCATCGAATAGTACTCAGTTGGCCAGGTATGATTGACATGAATTGACGATTGTACAAAACTGATCACAAGATCATGATATCGCTCACTGGCGTAGGCATTGTCTCGCACTATAGAATGGTAAGTCTACGTTCCTGTAGTGGCATCTCCGAGTACTCACTTGTCAAAATGGCCATGACGGATTCCCTGTCTTCGTCAAGAGCCCAAGCACCTGCTTTGTAGCCCTCTAAAGCCCTAAGCTGGCAACGAACATGTTCGAAGACATCTTTCGCATATTCAAGAGAGAACAGTTTCATCCATACTATGTCCAAGACGCTGTCATACGACACAGGCGGAAGTATAGGCTTAGAGAGTATTTCGCGATCCTGACTTAGCTCGCCCTGATAGCATTGCATTACTCGAGGCCCAGGGAATGCTCCTTTCACTGTATGCAGTTCCGGTAGTCGGCAAAGACTGTACAGCAAATCTCTATCATAAATCCATTGAATACTCTCTCCCGTCGAGAACAGGCGTAATGGCACGTGGGTAGTGCGGAGTTCAGGGGTGTTTTCAACAAACTTTATCACCTCTCGAGAAATACCTTCTCGAAGATTTTCAATGGCGTCCTGTGCCAGAATGTTCAACTCTTCAAAATTTTCATGAGGCGAAAGAAATGTGACGAATACAGTCGGGGTTTTGGCCGATGCCAGTTGTTTCGCTGTGCTCTGGGCGAAAAGCACGGCATTGTATTCGAGCCAGCCGGAGCAGAGGAGTGCGTCCTCTTTCGTTGAATTGAACTGACTCTCAATTCGACGTCGGTCGTCACAATCCAGGTAAGCGTCAAATGGAAGCTGTACCATTTGCAGATCTTCAGCTTCGGTGATAGCACTGGCGTCGGCTTTGAGACATCGATTCCAAACTCTAGAGGCAAGAAATTCTGTAATAGGGTGAAAGCCTTTGGATCTCTGAAAATTGTTCCATGCGCCACCATTTTCCCATTGAATAAGGCAAACAACAGTACGGGCGCAAGAATTGACAGTACCCCACTTCACAAAAGCGCAGCCAGGTTCAGAACGTATATACCTAAGAATAACATCCCAGACCTTTCGGGGGGCACCGGTCAAATCGCGCAGATTTATACCAGGCCTGATATCAAATTTCAAGATAGTGAGAATAGGTGTATCGGGCATCTCTGAAGCTAAGTGCCGGCGCCAAAGCATATTATCAATAGCGGGCTCAGTAGCAGGCTTCTCGACTCGGCGATTCTCCTCAATAAATCGTTGTTTCGCTTGCGCCGCTCTTTCCTGGTTTTCTATCTCAAGTTGGGATGGAGCAGGGGCTGAAAGATCGACCGTAAAATACATATTCTCCATGGCGCTTAATAATGTCGATAAATGTTGATGCTAGCTGTTACAGCCCATAAGCGCTGTTACAGGAGTTGATAATTTCTTGTCTGTCTTCTTTCTAAGACTGGGTACTAGGTGGTTATAACGGGCTTACGGCTACACGTGACCGTCGTTTGGGGTAGCCTGGCACGTAACAACTATTATCCAGGAAGATAGGAAAAGCATTATCACCAGCGAGTACGAAATTTTTAAAACAACAGCCATTTATCACACCGCAACATACTCCAAAAGGTCAATTGGATAGTCAGGTGTCTGCCGCATAGCCCAAGTGCGCCGCACACACCATGGCGACCCCATGCCCAAGGATCAAACCTAGGCCGCCTATCACTAAGAGCATACTGCAAAATTAAGCGCCTACCTACAGACAGCACTATTGTCTATTAATAGCCTAACTAGACTATCTCTTAAGCCTTAGAAGGTTAAGTATATAATCTTTAGAGTATTAAACCTTATTATTAAACTTTAAGGTCTGCCTAACCTTAACTATATCTATATAGCAATCTGCAATATATAATAGGAATAAAAACAGCTATAGAGTATAATAGCAAAGCTATTAATAATCTCTAAGATAAGCTTAAGATTGCTAATAGAATAATCTAATAGACTATTATTATTATCTAAGATAATATAAATATTATACTTATAATAAAAGCTATTATAAAAAAAGCTATAGAAGTTAGTAAAGCTATATTAAAAATAGTATAAGATATAAAGTCTAGTAGAATATTAAAATAAGACTATATTATCTATATTTATACTAATATAGCTATTAGAGATAGATTAGCTATAAGTATATATAATCTTATAAACTATAAAATATTATCTATTTAAGTATAATATAAAATAATTATAAATATCTAAGATCTAATTACTATTATTAATATCTAAGCTATAAGTCTATATAATCTAAAGGTATATATAGATAGAGCTATTAAATAAAGTAATAATAAATATATTAAGAAAATTAAAATAGTTTTATTAAATCAGCTGAAGAGCGGTGACCAGCGCAGAGACAGAAGCTCTACAACAGTTTGCAGAGGACTAGGAAAACAGAATCAGTAACAGCGCCACAGTACATATCCTAACCTATAGCATACCTATATATAGTATTTACACTAGCTCTATAAATATAGAATACTTTAAAAAGCTAAGAGACAAGATCTTATAAGATAATAAACTATTTATACCTAATACAGAGATTAAATATATAGATTAACTTACTAAATTATCATCCTCTAAATCAGCATTATCTATAATTATAAAATTTGTAAAGGCAGAGGATACAAATAGAATTATTAATAAAAGACTAATCTAGCAAGGCAAAGTTTTCCAGTGCAAACAATACAACTAACAGTACTATCTAAGGCAATGCTTCAGATACCACAAATACAGCTATATAGGAGCCTAATATAAAGCAACAAGAGCATATAGCTACTACACATAAGATCATTCAACCTAAGAGTGTCCTACAAAGGGCAGCAAAAAGGCGCCCCAGAAATGCGCCGCCTGCCGCAGCAAACACAAAGCCTAAAGTGGCCAATGCCCGACACAGAAGGAGGAAATAGCCAAGATCAAAACAGTATATAAGGCACAACTAAAGTATTATCCAGAGATATCAATACAACCTACATTAATAGCAAGTGACAACCAAAGACAGGTCAAGAATATAGCAAAGACCAGCCGACCGACCTTAGAACCACGCCAATCCCAAGGAGCACAACTAGGCCAAAGCAGGTCGCCCACCAAGAAGATCCAAAAACGCCACAGATCTGACCGACACTGAAAACGCACAACCAAAGCAGATAGTAACTAGGTCACAGCGCGCACTAAAATCGCTAGACACAAACATACACTAGACACAAGACAGCCTACAAATAGATACTGATAACTAAAAATAACTATAAAAACCACCCTCACAATACTACAGTATAATATCAGAAAATCTAAAGATACCATAATAGCAATACTCCTACAAGACCCTCAGATCCAGGAATATAATATCCTTACTATCTAGGAGCCTTAGAAGAACCAATATAGTAATACAATACACCACCCTGCAAAAGACCTCTTCTATCTATGCTATCCGACCATAGAGAACAGAGAATCGGCCAAAGTGTGTTTCTTCATCAACAAACAACTTAACCACTCCCAATAGCACATCAGGAACACTAGCAAAGACCTCTATACTCTAATACTAAAGACAAATACCAAAGCTAGAAGCAAGGTTGCCATCCACAATATATACAACCTATATAGCCAGCAAGAAAGCCAATAAAGTATACTACCTTAGCTTAGGCAAGAGATATAGGGCTTATACAAAAAAGACCAAATCATAGTAGGGGACTTCAATCTACATTATAAGCAATAGAGAAGGAGCAGAGTCAGATAAATGGACAATAAGGCAGAAGATCTTCCTAAAGTTATAGATAAGTTCAGTCTATCTAGCTACCTCTCTATAGGAACAATTATATTCTAGGAAGCCAACTATCAATCAACTATTAATCTAAGCCTTTTAACTATCAGCTTAGTCAATAGACTAATATAGTATAAAATAGATAAGAATATCAATTATAACTTAGACTATCTACTAATAATCACTTCCTTCAACCTCACTATCACCTAGCTTTAGCCTAGATTATAACTAAAGTAGACAGCAGTAGATAAAGTAGTATTTACTAAGACACTAAGATAATATCTTCTCTAGCTATAGAGGCTACAGACAAAAACAGCTTTAGATATCTATATAGCGGAAATTACAACAGTGCTAACTGCCGCTGTTAAGGCAGGGGTGCCACACTATATTGTGACACCGAGATCAAGAGCGGGTTAGAACAAAGAATGTTCTGCGGTCTTGGCCAAGATAAAGCGGCTTCGGCGGCTGTATAGTCGCGACCACACAGAGGAAAGCTGGGAAGAGTACCGCGCGACAAGGAACCGAAAGAAGTGGGCAGTCGTTGATTGACGGCTTGGCTGGTACGTCGTGTAATAGGTGCATAAAGGCGACGCTTCGGCACATTGAATGCCCGGAGCAGTTGTAGCCGCATGCTCCATTGAGCATGGAAAGTCTTGAAGAAGCTGATTACATATTAATACTGAAATAGTTATTGGCGGTACCAAAGGACGCGGTCAAAGCCGTAGTCAGATTGACGGCTTTTCTATGAAGCGACGCCGCTAAACCGAAACGAGTCATTAAAATGCGGCAAAGTCGCAATTGCCTGAATTGGGGCGAAGCGGTTGTAGCTCTCATGCAACAACGCCAAGACAATTGTGATTCGTCGGCAACCAGCAAGCGGCAGCAATGTGACTGAAACAAAGTGCCACACAGACGGCAGTTGGTGGCCCCGCCATAGCCCATCCTCTGCTACACGTTTGCATTCATGTTAAGTTTCTCTCGTCCCTTGGGAAAACACCAGGTATTGGTAACATACCGTCTGTCTCATCCACGTAATGGTTGTCTCGAATCTTGCTCGTCGTTCCTAATTAGGGCCCCTTAATAAGTACATTTGGCTACTAACCTGAACCCAGCCTTCGGCGTTGGCAAAGTGATACACAGGTTAGACATCAGCAGTACAAAGAAAGTGTATGTCGAAGAACTGTGCCCTTGCTTAGGAGAAGACGAGAAAGAGCTGTCAGTGATGATAAAATCTCCCCACCGTAGATCGCATATTGGATGAGTCACACTGCTGGAAACAGTGCATAATGGCTAAGGGAAACCCATGTCTCAACGTGCAAAAACGCAGGGCCAGCATCGGCCACACCACCATTCCTCCCCTACCCGCCGCCAATTATTTCAGGAAAGACTTAGACATCATGAACAAGCCCTTATAAAGGCAGTTTGGAACTCCCACTTCCTTCTCGTTTATTTGTCATTCATATCTCTCGAATCGCTTGGTTTCGCCCTGTTGCTGATAGCGCCACGCCCGAAAGACAGTGGCTGAGAACAAGTATCCCTGCCATTAATTACTACAGCAATATGCGACCTTGGACCCGAAACGCACATGGAAATGTGCGGGAACGACGTGGATGGCAAGGGGGGAGGGAAGACGACCGCGGCAAAGCAAAGAAGCCATGCATATACTTCAATCGGGGACAGGGTTGTAAGTATGGGCCATCTTGTAGATTCTCCCACGATCTTTTGTCTACGGATAGCAATAAACACTTGAACGGAGTGCATCAAAACACTACAGAAGAAACAGCGGGACATCTCGAAGCGAAAACAGAATACAACTCGTGGAGGCGAATCGTTAAAAGTTGCCCTCGCCCGAACGACATATACACTGCTGAGCGTTTATGGCATGGCACCCTAAAGATTCTCAATGGCAAAGAGCGCGACTGGAAGCACTGCATTCCCAAAGACCTCGACGATGAAGAATTTTACGGGCGTGCACACATCGAAGCCACCATATCCTGCGCGATGGAAATGAGAAACACAGCATGCTTCAATGCCACGAGCTATTTTCTCCAAACAATGACACATCTGTCAGTTTTGGATTGCCTCTCCGTGGACACCTTTGTCGGGACACTATACAACTTTTTCAGTGGTGTCAATGGGTGTCGTGCCATCGCATTGTTGCAGAAATTTTGCGACAGAACAGTGGAACCGCTCGAAAGGCCTGGCGAGCCTGATGTGGAAGTTGAGGCGGCGGCTATTGCACTCTCCACGGCCCTTCGCGAGTTGCTGAAAAGAGAGCCGCGTGCTAGATTGAACGACGATCTGCCGGCTCTTGTTGAATCGGTAGAAAACTTGTCGAAATATTTGGCGGATGATAACTTGCGGAAGACTTCGGCTCTCTTGGTGCATCAAGTCGGCGAGGTCCGCTCCATTGTGGATCGAGCTAGGGGGCTGATAGACCAGGACTCGCTGACAACCATGTTTCCGCAGACAAAGTCTGCATCAGTTTATCCTCACGGTTTGCAAATGCCTGGGGATAATCATGACAACGACAAAATCGACATTACTGCCGTGATAATCTTCCCAACCCGCGGGGAGATTCTCAGTGAAACTGCCGATTTCCTTCCATCGACCGGCCTCGAACGGCCTCATTTCCTGTCCAACAAGTGCGAGCGCCATATTGACACCCAGTTCCGCCTGCTGCGGCATGATACCTTTGGGGAATTAAAAGATGTGATAGCAGGTCTTTTACGCGCTTTGGAAGCAGACAGAGGTTACTTGGACCCCAGGGTCAATTTGGGCAACGTCAGAGCGAATCGCTATTCCAATGCCATGTTCAGCTACGTATCCTTTGGCAGCCGCAGTGGCTTAGAAGCAAATATCTCATTCCTCTTACCTCCGAATGTTCGAGAAAAGTCAGCTTCGGAGAGAAACCGCTGGTGGAAAGACTCTCGCCGACTTTCTGAGGGAGAGCTCGCCTCATTCATAGCAACCCACGAAGAGCAAGTGCAGCACATGTTTCTCATTGTCAGCAACCGAAAGGCCGCCGACGGCAAAGACGAAAGCTCAGAAAAAGATACTCGTCGTGCAACCATCACAGTGCGGCTGGCCAGTCATCACCAGGTGGACATAGAGACACTTTTAAGCCTAAGTAGCTCTAAAGTGCGGGGTTTACTAGTCGAATTTCCGGGGGTATTACCAACGACTTTCGTGCCTATTCTCGAGAACTTGCAGGGCCTGCAACGTCTTGGCTCACTTCCGTTTCAAAACTGGATTCTTCCTGACAAGGTCGAACACATGCATGAAAATCTGATTGTGGACATACCACCTCCTCGCTATGCACGCAGCCCAGGCTTCGCTTTCTCTCTGGAACCTATTCGGACGCAGGTCGACTTCGATGAATCCGATCTTCTGATTGACCCAAATCTAATCTCGGACGGCGAAGATCTTGTTAACAAGGTGGAGGCTCAAACAGACCTGGACCGCGGACAGTGTCGAGCCTTGATCGCAGCGCTTAGTCGTGAGTTCATACTCATACAAGGACCCCCAGGGACGGGGAAGTCTTATCTCGGAGTAAAACTCATGAAGATCTTGCTGCATTGCCAAAAGACGGCAGACCTTGGTCCTATAATTGTGGTGTAAGCAAACGTTGACCTGGAGATGTAATGATGGCTGACAATAGTCTCACCAGCTGCTATACAAATCATGCACTAGATCAGTTCCTGGAGCATGTTTGGCGCGATGGTACGAAGAAATCATTCGCATTGGAGGCCAGAGTCATTCAAGCCTACTGGAGGACCACAGTCTTCGGACAGTGTCACAGATGGAATCAAAGAGCAGGTCAGAGAGACACCTTCTTTTCAAGTCGTATGAATATCTGGATCGACGAACGGAAGATATCAAGAGGGCACTCGGAAGGGCGCATGGTTCCATGCGGCAATTGAAGTGGGAGAACATACGGAGGTACCTTTCCCGATATTATCCACTCATCTGCAAGCAATTTGGGTCGAAGATAGACCTGTTGGACGGCATCCTTTTGACATTTGGGCGTCATGCGAGACCGCGGCCGCCAGCCCGAGCGAGAAGTATGGCAGCGAGACGGTACTTGACCACGATTCTATTCTTCGCAAAGCAGACCTGGATGTTCATGCTCTGTCTTCACATGAACGTCAGTATCTCAAAGATTTCTGGAGCGCCGAGAACTACAAGCAGGCTGCGGATGACTTGTTCGAGGATATCAAGTGTACATCTTCAACGCAGCGACGGGTATCGCAAATCCACGATGAAGTCGACCGCAGGGTGCTGCAAGAAGCAGATGTCATTGGAATCACGACTACCGGGCTGGCCAAGCGAATTTCAACACTGCAGAGGCTTAGATGTAAAGTCGTCATTTGCGAGGAAGCGGGGGAGGTAATGGAACCGCACATGCTCTCAGCATTACTTCCGACCGTGGAGCACTTCATCCAGATTGGGGATCATGAACAGCTGCGCCCCCAAAATAAACAACTTCGGCTTGTCGCTAGAGAGCAAACAAGGCGTAATTTATCAGCTTGATCGCAGCCAGTTCGAACGACTTTCGGTGGGGGTTGCTGGACGGCCCAAGATCCCCGTCGCCCAATTGGAGGTCCAGCGATGAATGCGACCTGCCATATCAAGGCTGATTCGAGAGACGATATATCCCAGCCTTCAAGACCACTTTACCGTACTTGACCTTCCGAACGTTGTCGGCATGCGAAAGAACCTATTCTGGCTCGATCACGATTACCCAGAGGACAATGAGCGCTCCGAAACACACCACAAGTCGCATGCGTTTGCATGGGAGGCAAGCATGGTCCGCGCGCTCGTTCGCCACATGGTCCGCCAAGGAGCGTACAGAAGCAGTGAGATCGCGGTACTGACTCCATATACCGGGCAGCTCCAGAAGCTCCGGGCGGTGATGCGCAACGACTTTGAAATCGTTCTCAGCGACAGAGACCAAGATGCACTGGCCAAGGACGGACTTGACGGCACAGAATCTAGCTCAGAGGCGGCTCGGTGCGAAAGCCTCCCGACACAGAGGAAAGGCGTCTTGGCAAAGAAGGAGTTGAGCCAATTATTGCGGGTTGCCACTGTTGACAATTTTCAAGGCGAAGAAGCAAAAGTCGTTATCGCGTCTCTCGTCAGAAGCAACCAGACTCGGAAAGTTGGCTTCCTGAGAACTACGAACAGGATCAATGTTCTTTTAAGCCGCGCCCAGCATGGCATGTACCTCATAGGCAATACGGAGACCTACATGAACGTTGAGATGTGGCAAACGGTGATCGAGATCATGCGAGCGTCGGATTCCGTAGGCAGGTCTCTTGAGTTGTGTTGCCCGCGACATAGAGACACTCCAATAAAGATATCGGAGCCGGAGGATTTTTCTAGGTACAGCCCCGAGGGCGGATGCTCGCAGCCTTGCCGTTGGCGCCTCCGCGACTGTGGTCACATGTGCCAGGCGAGGTGCCACTCGGAAAGCATACACAACTTTTCGTGTCCACAGCCTTGCCAGCGCCTGCACGAGCCCTGCGGACATGCATGTGGGAGGCCGACTTGTGGAGAGGATTGCGGGAAATGTCTCGTGCTGCTGACGGATGTTGAGCTCCCTTGTGGCCATTTCAAGGATACGGTAGCGTGCCACTTGGCCCAGCAGCCCGAATCAGTCCGCTGCCAAACTATTGTCGAAAAAGTAGTTCCTGGATGCGGTCACAAAGTGGAGGTAGAATGCTCCAAGTCAGTGACATCAGCAGGTTACATGTGTCCGGTGCCTTGCGCCATCCCGCTTCCATGCGGCCATCCTTGCCCAGGGACTTGCGGTAAATGCGGCGGAAGGAATAACGACCTGGAGACAACCCACCAGAAGTGTCGCCACCAGAAGTGTCGCAAAATCTGCGGAAAGCCGTTCAGCACTTGCAATCACCACTGTCGCGCACCCTGCCATGGAGGCACAGACTGCGGTCTGTGCGTCGCCTTTTGCGACGTGAAATGTCAACATTCCAACTGTGCGTCGAAATGCAGCGAGGCCGGCACTCCATGTGTTGAAGCCTGCCAATGGTCCTGCGAGCACCAGGGATCTTGCACAATGCCGTGTGCCGCTCCATGCGACCGGCTGACTTGTGATGAGCGGTGTGCTGAGCTGCTTTCTTGTGGCCATCAGTGTCCAGGTATTTGCGGCGAGATCTGTCCTGACGATTTGTGTAGGGATTGTGGGAGAGGTCAGGACGCACGAGTTGACCTGCTCGAAATGAAAATGTATGCCGAAATTGATGTCGACCTATCGCCCATAGTCGTTCTTGGATGCGGACACTTCTTCACAGCAGAAACTCTGGACGGCCTAGTTGGCATGCACACGGCTTATAGTTCTGACGCCGAAGGCCGCTTCACGGCGCTGGGCCGCAAGTGAAGCAACGCGCACGATTGGAAGCATGAGATAACTGATCGCGTTGGATGGCTGGGACATCTCAGGACAAATTCTGTGGTTATTTCCGCGTGGCCTATGTAGCATCCTATGGGACAAGTCACCTCTTCAACTTTTTTGGAAGAGAATATTATCGTGTGAATGGCTGTACTTCGTTCTTATGCACTTGTTGCTTTCGAAGTTGACAGCTGTGCGCCCGGGATAGCGTGCTCCACCTAAAAGGTACTTTCAAGTATCGCAGGGTAGACGACAATTACCCGACAACAACTATAGTGGCCCAATACACTTGAAAAGACAATCCCCTTAATGCATGGGCCTGCTACTGAGATTCCATGGTCAGGGGTCCTTGGCGGTTGCCCCGTCGCGTCACAAGTTACAGAGTACTATTGAAGATGCAGGCCAGGTTTATACTCAAGACTACTAGTAAGTAATTTATAAGAATATTATATAAATATACTATAATTATATTAAGAATATATAAAAATCTAATATTATCGATTATTATTATTATTATTATTATTTAAATATACTATTTAAGTCTAGAGACTATATAGAATATCTAAAATTGTAAAGGAAAAACCAAAGTTCTTAAAGGAAAACCTTTATCTTGCTTTTAGGGCTATTTTATAGTACTATTATAAGGTATATACAGCAGCTAAAGATACACTAGGAAGTAGTTTGTAATATAGTAGTATTATTATGCCTATATATTCCTATAGGCTTTATCCTTTTTAATATCCTGCTAGATTTAGGGCAAGTCTTTATAAAACTATATTAGTTATAAGGGTAGATAAGTATTATTTATAGTATAATAGGTATAGTAAAGTAAAGATTTTTTAGATATATTATATATTATTATTATATTTAATTTACTATCTAGATAGAAATAGTTTAATTTTACCTTAATATCTATTATAAGGCTATATTATATAAGCTTTATTAATAACTTAAGGTAAGTTAATTATTAAAAAGCTTTTAAAATCTTCTTAAAGCTTTTTTTTAAGCTTAGTAATATTATTTTTAAATTTTAGTTAGTTTCTATCTATAAGTAAAGCTTTAATTTTCTCTCTTTTCTTTTTTTTTTCTCTTTTATAATTAATCTAAATTTAAAATAAGTTTTTTCTATAGTTCTTTTAATATTATAAAAGATATAGAATTATTATAGAATTATAGTTAATCTATATAAAAAATAATATCTAAGATTTATATTAAAGATATTTCTATTAATATAGAGCTAACTAATATAAAATTAGCCTAGCTTTTATCTATTCTTTATATATAGTATATTAAAAGAATATTATAATATTATATTTTAATTTACTTTTATTAGATTAATATATATTTAAATTAATTTTAGCTTAATTTTTACTAACTTAAAGCTAAATATTTTAATAAAAAATTATTTTAGCTATACTAAGGCTAAAAATAATTATAATTTAATAAATTCTTTTTATATTTATATTAAAATTATACTAATTTTTAAATAATTAATAGTTAATATTATTAAATTAATAAAGAAATTAACTAAATTCTTATAAGAATATAAATATACTATTTAGACTTTAGAAA